>MVGT01000574.1:17135-48453 GCA_002174775.1 Macleaya cordata
AAAATTGAAGTCACATAGTTCACAAATTCCATGAGAAACATTTCATAAGACATGATATATATTCAAGCATGCATTGTTTCCATATTAAAATCAGTTTCTCAATGGTTTCTTCATAACATCAGTTTGTTGTTATCCATGAATTTCATGCCATGCTTTGCATACAAGGTACATATATAACAGTTTGAAACATGCATTTAAAAGGTTGGGTTCTATTAAGATGAATTGACCACCTACCTCTAGCGGTACAGGAACTGATCCTCCTCACCCAGAGGTCACGGGAGAAATACCTATAGTATACTAGGTATATCCCGTGCCTCCGGCACGTTCAATACCTCGTTTGCCTCCTCGTAGCGCGTGTGATTTGTCAAATTAAGCGGCGCGTTCCAAATTCATGCTTCAACAAAAGAAGAGATATAAACATGTTATAGACGGACCCAGCTCGTTCATTAAATTGTGAACCATATATTTTCCTTAACAAAAAAAATGGTGCTTTACAGCTAAATTCAGTTTCTTGTATAAGAAAATCTATATACATAAACAAAACAATTAAAACTTCATGAAAAAAAAACCATAAAATATAATGGTGTTGATGCTGGTCCACCCCCACCATTTTCTCATAATGAGATTCTCCTAATTTTCTTTAGAACTTTCATGGCCCATCACTTTATCTCATCCTTTCTATCTTCTCTCTCCATTCAAAACAACATTTGACAAAAAAAGTGCATCGTCGTCTTCCCCACCATCTGCACAAACCGGCATAACATCAGACCTCCGTTACTAGCAAACCATCATTGGTGGCACACACAATCGCCGGTCCTACGCCACCTACTTACATTCCCAAAATCAACCCACAAATACACAAAAGCTTCCAGATATTTCATTCAAACAATGTAGCATGACCCTGAAACTTAACAGATTTAAGGCCAAAAAAAAGAATAACAACTTAAACAATTAATTGGAGTAAATAAATTAACTTTCAGCATTTTAGACAAGAGCAAAAAAATGCAAATTAATTGGATTGGATAGTCTAGCCAAACAAACCGTCAATCCTTATCGGTAATGTGAACTCAAGCCAAAACCTAAGAGATCAGCTAAGATGCTAAAATTAAAATTCATGAAATCCCAAAATAAACCCCAGTTAGCAGTAAGAAGATAAAACCATAAACCCTCAAAATTAAACCCCTTTAAGAGTAAGAAGATGAATCCCTAAACACCCAAAGTTATCCTCCATTAACAAAAATTAAAATGAAGCTCTAAAAAGTAGTACTAAGTAGTATAAAACCCAAAGCAAGGGTTTGTAGACATATCAAGCACTAAAAGAGTAAAATTTAATGCCCTAAATTCTCAAAATTATAGTTCATTAACACTCAAAATGAAAATTTATTTCGAATCCATGAGTAGTATAAACTAACTAACCTGAAAAAGTGGTACCTACCTGAAAGTAGAGAAGAAGGTGGTATCTATTTCAACTTGCAAGCAGAGCAGAGATTAACACAAAGATGGAAAGAAGAAAGAACCAATAAAATCTCAAAAACCTAGAAAAAAAAAATGAGTTTTACATAATAAACCCAACTCCAAAATTGAGTTCTGACTTCTACATAGTTAAAAAGTATATAGGAATCCCTAAACCACTTAAATGCATCCTTCAAAAACACAAAAGAAATGAATCTAACAAAACCAAAACTAAAAATTACAGAATTCAAAAGAAAAACAAAGAAAACAAAAATACCCTACTACTTCAAAAATAAAACCCAATGGATTAAGATATCAAACCAAACAAAAGGCCATTTATTGAGAAACATTGATTTCTAGAAGAAACAAATTTGGGTATCACTCGGTCTCCAACCTGCAACAAAGAAAACTAATTTACAACAAATAACTACAAACCCAGAAAACAAATAACTCCCCAAAACAAATCCCTAGATGCTAGATCAGGAAAACTTCGGAAATAAAAAATACCCAGATCAACCATAAAAAAAAGTGACTGTTCAGGTACTGTAAGGAGTAAGTGAGATCACTCACTGGAATGAGTAAAGCTTATTGAATCCTGCGAAAAAATAAAATAAAAAAGGGCTTAGGGTTAGGGTTTCAAGGAGGGAGAAAAACCCAAATACTACGAGAAAAAAACCCTCCACATCCATTACTGCCGAAACATCACCTAGAAAAAGTGCTAAAATATTGAGTGAGAAAAATCCAATACATGTTTTAGAGAGAGATAGAGAGAGAATGAGTTGAGAATACTAAAAAAAACCTTAGAATCCTTAAAAATGAGCTGAGATAACCTGATTTTTTGCTCCTTCAGTAAACTGTATGAGGAGAAATTGAAGGCCAGTCTGTCTCTTCTTGTAATCTGCAAAAAATGGAGAGAGCCTATTAGAAACAAACAATCTCAGGTAAAAACCCTAATTACCCTTAGTTTGAAAATCAAAGAAAACAAAAAATAAAATGCTAAGAAGGTGAAGTAGCAGAGTACTCTATCACATTAAGGATCTACAAAATAGAGACCTTACAGCAAAACAATAACTTATATTAGCAAATCAATACAAACACTAAACTAACAAATAAGACTAAAATCTATTGTGGCTTCTGAAATAGACACAAAGGTGATGATCATTGTTTACCTCAATTGGAGGCTCTTATGAACATTGTGATGGACTTAAACACTCATATTTATAGATCGAGAAATGCCTGCAATTATTATTTTTTTTTAAAGATACCAAAAAATGTCAACCAATAAATTAAGAAGAAATGAAAGTGTAAGCCTAAATTTAAAAAGATCAATAGATCATATTTTGAATTATCTATATTCAACTAATAAGTTATGAATCAACAACTTGAAATATTCGCAAGCAACCAATAGGTAATGCACTTAAGTTATACTGGAGTCCATGTTTCTCAAAAAAGGGCTTGACATAAAAGTTGAGGGGTGATCAAAATAGTGTCAAGACCACTTGTTGAAATAAAAATAACCAGACTTAACATAAATGTAGCCACTGGAGCCATTCTAAAAAGGGAGAAATCATCCAATTCCAATGTTAGATAAAGATCCAGAGCGAGAGTCAGTTCCAATGCCGCCAGGCGTATAATTAAGTGACCGACTTTCCCAAAAGCCATTACTTTACGTTCAGCTAGCACTAAAAAGGCTACTCCTAGTTGGAATAATTCTACCACTTCTACTAGGAGTAGTCAGTCGGAACCAGAAATGGTTCAGTCAGAAGCCGAAGCCCATACGTAGAGGCTTCTCTATGTATGCTATCTCAACGGAGCAGCTGGGTTCTCTATGTATGCTATCTCAACGGAGTAGTCAGTCGGAACAACCTGGTGGAGATAAAGATCCCGCGCATCAAATGATTACTGACTTGAACTAGCACTTGCTGCTCATCGTGAGTTGGCAATAATTCCAAGCAAGCCTTACATGCTCAAGCCATGGCTCACTTTTACTATCTCTCCTCGTTCCACCCGCTGGCCTATTGAGATAGCAGCCTTCGGGCTTTGCCTGTTACACTCCTACCAGTTAGCAGCTTAGGGATTTCAGACCTTTCAAAACGGTTCAAAACCCCAAAACCTGAATTAGTTTCAACCCCCTCCCTCGTAAATTCTTTAACAGCATAAATAAATATCAGAACCTATTAAGAAAACGAAACAAAAAATATCCATAACCTATGCAACCAACAAATTGATTGAGTCTATTTTGGAAGCAAATATTCAAAGAAAGTGATCTAAAGTGTTACAGATAGAGAAAGAAAGCAAATGAATTTTATTTATTTTTTTGGGGAACCTCGAATGAGCGAGGAGGAATTTATTGAAAATTTAAGCAAATGATTGCACAGGCATAAAAAATAACACACTTTAAAATTAAAAAAATAGACCACCCACTACATGCGAAGCTGTAAGAGTAAGAAACTAATAATTGATCGTTCTTGTAATGCTTTCTACATGCCTTGTTTAAAATATTAACTTTTCGTCCACGAAATAAATTGAACTGAAAAAGAAAAGAGGAAGAAAATGTAGAAATACTTGCTTGAGCCAAGGTTGGAGACGATCCTCTCTCCTTTGCATTCCTGCAATCAGCCTTCCACATTCAAAAGATACAAATAAAGTATATGAGAAAAAGAGAAAAATCAAAAAGAAATTTCAATCGCTGCAGGAGACTTAAATCAATGGCATAATCAAAGAAACTTATAATTACTTCTCCACATTGCTACAAAGTACCCTAAACAAATGTGGGTTATGAAACAAAACACACATTTTTTAGAAGTTTTCATATTCAAATCTAAAAAATTGAGCTCCCAAACCTTAAATGGATACTTTAATGGGTACTTGCACATAATAATGTTAGATGTTGTGTGTTTATCTTGTGTGCACTTGCATATAATCTTGGTAGAAAGTATTATGTAACAATGTTAGTTCTAAAAATACAAATTATAACTAAAATTAAAGCATATAATAACTGACACATGAATAAGTATGTATGTGTATGGCCGTGACCGCGTATTAGGTGTTTTTAAGTCACCGTGTCGGACACCAACAACCGTACCAGTATAATTGTTACATAGCTAAAACGAAAGCCAAATGAACAACAGTAAGTTTCAAGTCTCAAAAACCAAGTTACTAATAGAGAGTTACCATAAAGAAATGCAAAAGAGAGAGCGGTCTTGGTTTATAAGAGCCATCGACGGCTGAGAAGTAATACTAAAATACTTCCTAAATATTAATATTGTAGAGATTGAACATTCAAGCATAAAAATGTACACATTTAAACAAAAAGGTTGAACAGATTAATAATAGCACAAATTTACCCAAAATACATTTAAAGAAATGCAAAAGAGAGAGCGGTCGTGGGGGTTGGCTTCACTTCAGCAAGTCTGACCTATAAAAGAAAGAAGAAAAAGGAAGTCTAATCTGTAGAAGGAAGAAGGAAGAGAAAAAAGAAAGAAAGAGTGCAAGAGGTGAAATACTTACAGTGTTGGATGGGGTTTCTGTTGAGTTCTGTTATATACTGCAGACTTAAGGTTCCAAACAAAGAGGATCTGCAAAAAAAGTTATATAAAGATTACACTCGTGCACCTTAATGGAAAAAGAAGTAAAACATACAACCAAACAAAACTATTTTGGGGGCTCTACATCTCGAGTCACAAATAACCATTTTGAGAAAGGAAGTTACCTTAAGATTGTTATAATGGATGAAGGTGATCTAATAGAGTAAGTATTCTGAATAGAAGAAAGAGAGGAGTAATAAATAAGAGGATAGTATGTATGATGGATGACCCAATACAGAATTATTACTTCTAAATCCTCTGCAATCATAAAATAAACGCAGAGAAGATCGATTAAAACCCCTAATTATAGCACAGATGATAGAAACTATAAATTAATAACCAAATTATTAAACAACACAACATTTTAAAGAACTTTTTTAAGGTTGGATGCTTAAAGCCCTAAATTTTACAGCTTAAACCCCCAAAATTAACCAGAATATACAACAAAACATAAACCTTGATAAAACCACATAATAAAACAGCTTAAACCTCTAAAATTAAACAAAACAAACATAAAAAATTAAATCCGTAGACCACAGATTAAACAACAAAAATTAAAGCCCTACACCATAGATTAAACAACATAAAAAAGCATAAGAACCATTAAAGCCATTTAACTAAAAATAAAAAACCGGCAAACAGGAGTTTGGATCGCTGGAGGGTTTAAACCGATGGAGCTGGGAAATTGTAAAACGATGAAGGATGGTGAAATGATTACAATACATAGAGAGAATGAAAACTTTTTGAGAGAGAGGAAGAAAAACCCTAAATAAAACCAAACATCAAAAAGAAAATAACCTAAAGAGAGCTTGGCTGGACTCTGGAGCCTGGAGGCGATGGAGAAGATGATGCGTTTTAGGGGAGCTTGGTTGGAGACAACCGATTGACAGAAGTGCAAACCAAAAGAAGGGTATTGAAGAAATAAAAACCTATTAAATATGTTGGAAGTGACGGGATTGGGCAGGGTTTTCGAATTTTGGGGGTCAAAATATACCACGTATTTAGAGTTCCCAGTCGTTGGATGGTGTTTTTAGTAGTAATTCTCAACCGTTGATGACAAACACAAACTAAACTTCCCTCCCTTAGTATATAGATGATAGAAACCATAAATTAATAACCAAATTATTAAACAACACAATATTTTAAAGAACTTCTTTAAGGTTGGATGCTTAAAGCCCTAAATTTTACAGCTTAAACCCCCAAAATTAAATAGAATATACAACAAATCATAAACCTTGATAAAACCACATAATAAAACAGCTTAAACCTCTAAAATTAAACAAAACAAACATAAAAAATTAAATCCCTAGACCACAGATTAAACAACAAAAATTAAAGCCCTACACCACAGATTAAACAACATAAAAAAAGCATAAGAACCATTAAAGCCATTTAACTAAAAATAAAAAACCGGCAAACAGGAGTTTGGATCGCTGGAGGGTTTAAACCCATGGAGCTGGGAAACTGTAAAACGATGAAGGATGGTGAAATGATTACAATACACAGAGAGAATGAAAACTTTTTGAGAGAGAGGAAGAAAAACCCTAAATAAAACCAAACATCAAAAAGAAAATAACCTGATAAAATACTGATAGAGAGGGGTTTCAATGGCCTACAAATTAGATAGAGAGAGAGGATGAAGAAAACCTAATCAAAAGCAAACAACCAAACAATACCTACAGAAAGAGTTTCGGATGGAGAGCTTTGATGGAGGTTTCAGTGGAGCTCTATACTGCAAACAGAGAGGATGAAGAAGAGAGGAAGAAGAAATAGTTAATTACTGTGTAAGCAGAGAGAAATCAGCACCTAAAAACCTAAACAGTTCACAAAATCAAAAAAACTTGAAGAAACCTGAACCTAAACTTACATATCTTTGCTTGATGCCCGTGGAAGGAGGAGATGAGAAGTAGGCGTTAAAGAGAGCTTGGCTGGACTGAGCCTAGAGGCGATGGAGAAGATGAGGTGTTTTAGGGGAGCTTTGTTGGAGACAGTGGTGGACCCACGTTATAACTAGGGTGGTCAATTGACCACACTCTATTTTCAAGTTTTGGCTTAAAGGCTTGACAATCTATGTCTTGCTCACCCACTTTTATTTCTTACTCACCCAACTTCAATTTTGTTTATTGCTCACTGCAATACCTACTCTAATCTTGCTAGCCAGGTGCTTATTTTTTTTAATTTGACCACATGGCTTTTTTTTATAAGATAGGATCCGCATGGATGACACTGAGTTTACAATGGTATTTGGGACCTATATAAGATAATCTAAGAGCTGATTTTGAGTAAGGGTGTTATCTTCACCATGTAGATTATTCTCATAATTAGTTGTAATTAATGGTAAGATGAATGACTCGAGCACCGTCGATTTTTAGTTTGTGATGATGGAGTTACGTACAAGAATTAACTAGATGAACAACAAATATGTTCTCCTCTTACCTTTTTCTCACCCTTCAGGCCTCCATCAATCGATGAACAACAGATAGGTTCTCTCTGTATAAAATTTTAGAAACCAAAATTTGGATTTCATCTTAAAGGTTGAAATCAATTGTTCGATATTTTTAGTTTTATTTTCCATACACACCTAAACCTTTTAATTTATGGGGACTGATTTTGATTTTGATTTGGATTTTGATTTAAAAAAAATCCTTTAGGATAAGGGTCAATTGACCCGGTCAACTCTGACTCAGTCAAGGTTGACTAGCCCACCCCTATGAAAATTTCTAGATCCGCCACTGGTTGGAGACAACCGATTGATAGAAGTGCAAACCAAAAGAAGGGTATCGAAGAAATAAAAAAACCCTATTAAATATGTTGGAAGTGACAGGATTGGGCGGGGTTTTCGAATTTTGGGGGTCAAAATATACCATGTATTTAGAGTTCCCAGCCGTTGGATGGTGTTTTTAGTAGTAATTCTCAACCGTTGATGACAAACACAAACTAAACTTCCCTCCCTTAATATATAGATTATTGGGTTAACAAAACCTTCTCTCTTAAGTATGGGTTAAAAAAACCTACATTATAAAAATATGGCCCAATCTAAAATAACTAAATTTTCTAATTATCTAATAAAAAAATTTAAAATCTTTTTTTTAAAAAGAAGTCCGGTGCCTTGCACGGCATATGGGGGCTAGTAATTTAGAATACCCCAAACTTTCGGGCCTCTCTTCTTGCTCCTTCTTTCGTTCCACGCAAATAAGTGTTACTCGATTGACCCTTCTATAACCCACATAATCCGCTTATTGATATTGGCCTTTTCCTTTTCCTATAAGTTTTAATATTTTCTTCGTATAATATTTAAATATTGGAGAATTCAAATAAAAACGGATACTCGAGAACCGAATCGGTTCAACCGATTATCTCAGTTCTAGTCCCACATATCTGAGTAACAAACTGGAACCAACCCGCGTGAAAAGCCAGGGGGGAAATTTTGCAGTCCTGAAAATTCAGGAAATTTTTGGCATGTATGAATACTATTTGGAAACCTTGAAGTCTTCTTCTCTTTTGCCTGAAAAATGATGTATTTTGTTTTGGTTTCCCACTTGTATATGTATAGCGGAAATGCTATTTGTATCAAAAAGCCACCCCGAAACTCCTACCAAATTCAAAATGACGAGTGATTTGCAAGGGTCCTCGTAAATCGCAAACTTCCAGATCTTCTGCATCCACCTTGTTTTTGAATTCCGGAGGGATTTCGGGTGCTTTTTCCGGTACCAATAGAATCACTTTACGTATATTATACATCAGAATCCTAGTTTCTTTTTCGACAACTTAAAACTCCCAAACTGATTTCAAAAAATGCGAAAAGATAGACTTTTAAGCTATATCAAACACACCTTGAAGCAGTTTGTTTTCCTAAGTCAGTCCATTAGAAGTGATAACCTCACAGACTTACAAGTTACAACCTTAGTAACCAGAAACGCCCATTTCCTATGGCGCTCCCGCTCCCAATCCGCGGATTTACGGATTGAGAACGGATCCGGCCTGGATCCGCGCTCCCAGAATTTCGAATCCGCGCACCCAACATTTGGGAACCGCGCTCTGAGATAAATCCTTTAATTCAACAAATGCTTGTAGAACAAGCATATTTATAAGAGCTCCCAAAGGTCTCCCCTCTTTACTCTATCCAATGTGGGACTAAAATTGATTCAATAGATATGTACAACATCAGTAAATAATTTATAAGACCTCTTGGAGGTCTCCCCTCTTTACTCTATCCTATGTGGGACTAAATTCTTTAGAAAGTAAAACTTGAAGTTCTCTTAGAGTGAATCTCAATCTTATTACAACAATGTAACCACTTGGTCCATTTTAATTAATAAATATAATTTTAAAAAATAAAATAAAATAATGAATGAAATACTTATAAATGCACTAATTTAAGATGCCCTTTGACTATTAAGTAAATTAATGAGTATAAATTATAGAACTCAATAACTTTACAACATCTTAGATATTCTACCTATCTTTTCTCACACTCCGATTACACCCACATATTGGGCCAAATAGAGTTGATCCAAGGGTTATTTTTTATAGTGAAAATTATGGCTACCCCTCATCATGCAAATATCTAAAAAATAATCACATAATTTAACTTTTAACCCCATTAAAAGATTACTGAAACTCAGGAGATGGTGAATTTGTTAAGCACTTTAATTATTTTTGTGGGGTATTTTCGAATTATATATATACACACAGGCGCTTCGAGGGCGCTCTGAACCTTAGGAAAATTTTAATTAGGCGCTCCGACGCTCCCGCTCCCGCTCCCGCTCCCGTTCCCGCTCTGCGCTCTGGTTACTTAGGTTACAACAGAGTAAAGCTACCCTTTGCTTTAATTATATTACTGGCATAAAGTGCATGAATAGATAGTACAGTACATAGAAAAAAATTCTCTTTTCACTGTTTCTTTTTCTCTCTCTTTCTTTTTTTTTTTTCTCTTTATTTTCTTTTTCATTCACAAGTACCTTTTCTATACAGAGAGTAGTATATACTAGTAGTATAGGATGAGTAACAAAATATTACAGCATCTGTTTCGGCTTATAATCACAGGTTACAACAGAAAGTCAGTAACAGTTTTATTATCGAAAGAATATTGTTACATGCCTTTGGTGGTGCACCTTGGAAAATTCCCACTAAAAAATAATTGAATGTTCCGCTGATTAGAGCCTAACTTCGAATCCTGGCCGATTCATTGATCTCCTAAAACTGAATTACTCCATGAGAGCATAATGTCCCGTGTAACAGCTGGCAAATCTGCAAATCCATGCACATCAGTAAGCATGTCTGATATAAACATATTACTTTAAATCCACCTGATCATATGAAGTAAGCAGTGTGATTCTGTTCACCCTCTTCTGATGCGGGTGAACATAACCAACTATCATGATTTGTTGTCTCAAATTTTGTTTTTTCAAAACAAAATACAAATGAAGTAACCGCCATTTCCAAAACAACTACACGATTGTGTGTTCTATTCACCCACGTAATGACCTAAAGAAGTAGGTGAACAAAATTGGACTCATGAAGCAAGGCTTATATACATACCTCTTACGACCTCCAAAGCTACTGACGGTATATCTATGTCGTCTTGAACCAGTCTATACACATCCACAAGCTAGGAAAGAAAAACACATCCCAGTTATCTTGCAAGTTGACCATAAAATTAGTTTTTAACAACTTGTGCCATGAAAAATATTACAAACCTCTTGAATGTGAAGCTTGGAGTCTTCCGTTAGAGCTAGAAGAAGTTGTCGGCGAATTCCTGAATCAACTAGGACAAGGCGAGCTCCATCCTTGATGGTGTCAGTGAGATCTAATTTCCTTTCAACTAGCAAATCTCTCGAATTTTGCCTGGTGGAAAGGAAAGGTGATTAGAAACCTCAAAGAGGACAATAGAAGACCAAACCTGAGCAGAAGTCTTCCATGCCAAACACACCTGTTATTCACTTGCAATGCAGGGTTGCTACTCATCTTGGCCACATTTTCCTTCGCCAGGGCTATGAGATTTTCAAGCCTTTTCCACTGGAAAAGGCCATCTTTAAAGAGAACCTAATACACAAGCAGATCTTCGTCAAAGGTACTATGAGAAGCCTCACCATTATCTATGGGAGTTAGAGATGGATAGATGGGTCCCCATTGAGTTTGGTTTTGTTCATCCGCGTTTAACATAGGTGAACGAAACCCAGATATCCTAATGGTCTCCACATAAACAGTCAACAAGGTGGTGGATTTTGTTCGTTGTTGACCGTTTTAGTTTAAACCAATAGCATATGTGGGTTTTGTTTACTCACGCTAAACGCAGGTGAACAAAATCCTACTCTGTCTCCATCAAAGTATTGAACATGAACATGGGGAACCAAGTAGCAACCCTAATTAGCTAATATGACAAAAAAAAAAAAAAAAAAAAAAAAAAAAAAAAAAAAGCTAATATGCCTTAGGTTACATCTTTAAGGCATAGGAATACACATCTAACATATGTAACTGAGGTTCACATTGTTAACTCCAGTAGAAATGTTGCCATCAATGTGAAAGACATACTACTAGCAAATCATAATGGTATTAGTTTACCCAAAAACAAAGGTATAATAGTAAAACGCATCCGAGACCAGGAATCAGGTAGAACCCAAACGTATTATTGCCCCTTTAGGTGGGAGGACATTGTCAACCAATATGAAGATAGCCTTTTCTGCACTCAATTTGATTCTCTTGTGAATTACACAGACGAACTGACCCACAGTTAAGTTAGCTGGGACTAGAAACTTTTTCTTATCTTTTCTTTTTTTTATTATAGGAAGATACATTTTCTTATCAATGTTTTAAATATCACTTATCACCTCTTTCTCCATGATCAGAATCAAACTATTCCTATTTAGACTGATCAGAGGTTAGAGCAGCCTACTTTCCTAGAGGAAATGCCTTTTCGTCTTTTTATAGTCCATCGTCTCGCCTTTTCTTTTTTAGTTGGGAGGCCTTGCTCTGCCCAATTCAACTTTATCGAGCCCTATCTGCAATCCACTCGGTTGCATCGACCTTTTCTCTTTTTAGTGGGAGCTCTTGATTTATATCTCTCCTTGTTATTTGGTAGAGCGTGTCTTGGTTAACAAAGCAGGGAAAACTTTACGAGCACGTGCTATAGAGGGCTTTTCCTCCACGGTAGTGCCTCCAATGACTTCTTTGTGGTCTTGGTGGTTTCCCACCCCTATTGGGATGGATCACTGGAACCCTGTTAGGTATTTCTCCCTAATTTTTGCCACTTCAGCTCGCCTCTTCCCAAGGTCATGCTCTTGCTTAAAGTAACATTTTCCTTATCTCACTTGTAATTACATTAAGTTATTTCATAAAATAAAGACTCGTGCCTCCACTTCACAAGCAACTACTATGTATTGGACTCCTAAACTTAGCTCAACTAGGACTTCAGCAACTAGGTCTCCTACGCGAAATAAGGACTACTAAACCATCAAGAACACTAAAAGAGATAAGACATCCCAACTGCATGATCTTCTCTTATCCATACCCAGCCAAGAGAGTCTATCGTGTGGGACATGACTAAGGAAACCCAAGAGAATACACTCCACGTACGTGCATGAATAGGCATGCATGTAGGAATCATAATAAACATTTTAACAATAGTTTGTTAAACTCTTTTTCAACCAAAAAGCAGTTCATTAAACTATAACAACTCATTCAAAAAACAATTCATTAAACTATGACATGTAGAAAAAGTAAGATATTGGCAGCAATTATACATTACTATACAATAGTAAATAGAATACCAAGTTCAGTTCTCAATATTCATGCTGATACATGGTACCCTGCAAGTGTTACATATCCAAACTAGCAATTTCTCAAAACAAAGTCTTATTTCCAGACAAGTCACGACTTTAGATGTTTGAAAAAGACCAGGTACTATATCAAGACAATGAAATGCAACTAGTTTTATAACTTAAGTGACTGAAGTAAACATAAGCTTAAGAAAGTTCCCTTAAACTGACGGTATCATACATAAGCACAGGATAATAGGAAATACTTCTTGAAGAATAACAATTTGGAACTGACCTGTATGAGGCGCTCACGTAGAGCAGGGTTAGGGTCTGTTAGAAGACGTTTTGCCACATATGGATAGGCAACCTAGAAAAATGCATGCTAATCAGTGAATGAAGTGTTACTGCATTCAGATCCCTACAATAAGTAAATAGTAATTGCTTTTGAAACGCATATGCAGTTGGTACTTCATGATGACCAATAAGATACATAATGTGTGCTTAAGGGTTGAATATAAATCAACACAGCTGCTATTTCTCAGGAACATCATAGATTATTTTTTAAAACTGAAGGAACATCATAGATTATTACAATAATAACTTATCACAACATCCATGAATTTAAACTCCCGAGATTATGCAACTGTTTCAAGGACTATCAGTCATAAAGAAACGTAAAACCAATCAAAGAAAGGATTCTTCCTCACCTCAAGAAATTTAAAATCCGGCTTCAGTGTGAAACAGATACCTTCTTGGGTTAATAAAGAACGGATTACAAGAGAAAACCTCTCTGGTATACGGATTGGGTATTGGTAAACCAATTGATTGAACTTTCCTGCAGTAACAGCATGCAATTATTGATCAGAAGGGGTTTACTATGAATGATCTCAAACGAAATGAAACCAATGTATGGAGTGGCCTCCATACTGCCTAAAGAAAAAGGAAATATAAAGCAAGAAATATGAATGGCCCAAAGAGAAAGTAGGATATTCTCAAAGAGCAACAAAAGGGAGAGGACGTCCCAAAGGCTGAAAAAGGAATCTGAATATGAACAATCATAAGAAAATGAAAATGAAAAACTATTGAGAATTTCCAAGTCAAAAACAGAGAAGACTGATGAAAATTAGTCGGTGTTGTGTTCATGTTAAGATGCAGATAACGTTGGAACTTTATTCGACCTTCAAGGTGATATTACCTTGCACAAGTCCACCTGACAGTTTCATTACGTCCAATTATTATTTTCAAACTTGGGGATGACAAAACCCCCGGTTCTATTCCCTTGGTTAACTGATATAATGAGACTTCAAGGCGCCAAACAGATCCTTTGCTGCATTGTATGTGCATAAACATTTCTAGGCATAAAGCAGTAAAATATTCACCATGACATAGTGAAAAAACTATCTATTTACTATTTTGCTGATGAGAACTTACAGCACAGTATTTTGTTTCACAACTTAGTGTAATCGGGTGTGTGTCTATTCCCCGTTAGATCCATAGACCCTTGTTATTTATATTGTTACGCCTCTCTTACCGTTCGAGCTTTTTTTGTAAGTGGCATGATAACAACCATGACCTCTAGAGATTTCTACCTCTGATAATATGTTGTTATTTTAAATCAAAACCATCAATAGTAGACTTAGTGGCAAAATAGAAGAAGGATGGAGAATAAGAGCTGAAGATGGGAAAAGAGGACAGAGCTTTGACATGTTCATATCTGCATCAACTACCATACGAACAAGCTCTATTCTAAATTTCTAATATAAGGTGCGGATGTTATTTTATTGGTCCTTCCAATCATGTAAAAACTCACAAGGGTCTTTACAAGAAAACTTTGCCAAGCTTAGATTTGTGAAAACAGTGTTTATCAATACTCCCTATTCGCCATGTCAAAGAGGTTTCTTTACACAGCATGGCTAAAAGAAGACCATTTTGAGATTTCATATAATTGGAAGGACCAACCTGTGGTGAAGTTAAGAGTCACGTATGTGTGTGGGTTGTTGTTTTTGTGTGGCGCAATGCTACGAGCTACAAAATCTGTTAGTTGAGATCGCATCAAAGCTTAGGGTGCATTCAGGTAAGTAACATTACTTCTTTGACGACAAAGCTAGAGGAAGAGTATATTCATCTAGAAGAAAGGGAGGAAACAAGAGATGATGAAGTTTACCAGTAACACTCCGGAAATTAAAATCCGATAGTCCTTTTCCAGATGAATTCTGCCAGATTGCTTCTAGAGCCGGAACTATGGGAGCAACATCCGTCCCACTAGCCAGGAAACCAAGCCTGGTGAAATCATTCGCCATCTCAGCATAGTCCTCATTTACAGCATGGACAACAGCATCTATTAAAATCTGTTTATTTTGCTGAAAGAAGACAAAAAGAAAAAACGAAAAAAAAACAAAAAGAAGAAGAAAAAGAGCAGATAAGTTGGAAACACTAGCGAATCAAGGCAGAACACAACTTCAGCTAAAAAGTAAAAAAAAAAAAACGACGGGAACAATCACAGAAATGTCAAGTTTTCAAGGATTTTGCTCTTGAAAATCCATGGAATTGCTAACTTGACACAGAATGTACTTGGCATCTACTACTGCTGAATCTAGCAGGAAGTGTTTGTCTCTAATACGATAAACAGAAGACAAAAATCTGTTTCGTCTAAGCCTCTAAGGTAACCCTGTAGTTCATTGTAAGCTAGGTACATATTCATATTCAGCTAAAAGAAAAAAGAGGATCCATATTCACATGGACTCAAACTTGAATTTGGGATATCTCTATTATACCTGACTGAGCACCGCAACGTTCCCAAAGTCAACATATGCAATACGTCCATCACGCATGGCAAAGATATTTCCAGGATGTGGATCTCCATGAAACAGCCCAAATTCTAGCAATTGCCGCAAAGCAGCACTCACTCCAACTGTCAAAAATCCATTTACATCGATACCTGCTTCTTTAATAGCCTGAGGTAAATTGAGAAAAGTTGGAAATCATGCCTAATGTAAACAAAGTAAACCTTAGGGCATCCACAGTGGTGTAAAATTCTGGCTAAATTTGCAGAAAGTGTTACACACTGAGATAGTGTAAACCTGCAAATGAACCCTACAAGTCGCCCAGCTAAGCCAAATTTGACGACCTCCATTCTCGATCTCCAGATTTTTGGCCAGGCGGGTGGGGGGGGAGGCGTCTGATGTTGGGCGGGTGGAGGGGGAAGCGTTTGATATCAGACGACCCAGGTGTGGGTCGTCCCACAATTCCATTTTTAATTTCAAAATGGTCAGGCGGCCCACCCTCCCCCCGCCTGACCATTTCATATATATATTATATATAAAGAAGAAGTATTAGCATACAACCTTATACATATAGGTTAAATGTACAGGCTGTTGTGGGACCCACATGAGGTTGATCTAAGGGCTGATTTTTTGTGAGAATGTTCTCTTCATCATGTAGATCATCTTCACAAAAAAAAAATTCTATTCTAAAACCTCCAACCCCATAAAAAATTGACTCTTTTTCTCGCCGTTCATTTTTCACCGTTAATTTTTAATCAATTTTTGATAGGGTTAACAATTTTAGAATGGACTTTTTTTTTGTGAAGATGATCTACATGGTGAGGGGAACATTTTCACAAAAAATCAGCCCTTAGATCAACCTCATGTGGGCCCCACAACAACCTTTTTGGCAAATCTAAGTTGTCTCCACTGTGTTACCCTGAAATGTAGGGTAAATTTGGTAAGCCAAATTTAGCTTTTACCCTTGGACCGCTGTGGATGGCCTTAAAAGCCATATATATTATATATACAGACTATTACTCCTTTTTTGGAACAAAATTTATCCTCATTAAGCCTCCAACTTTTAATGCATATAAAAGTAAACTAATAGGGAGATTTGGTATTTCATAGTATCATCGATTTGGTATACTGACCTTTGGGTTAGTGCACCGAATGCCATCAATCCATTCCATTACTAAAACACGTGAACCTGAAAGCTGTTTATAAACCTGGGGTATTTTTACAGTTGGATCATTTTTGAAATTTTCCAGAAAATCTTCAATGTTCCTGGCCTCCTGAAACAAAGGCAGCAACAAACCAGACACAATAAAGATTTAAACCAACAAAGGAATTATGAAAGCATACTGTACTTAGTTACAATTGAGGAAATACTTGCAAACATATAATCATGCAAACCAAAATGTCAAAAATGTTGGCCTGTCAACTATGTGAGTGGTGACCAAAATGAAGTCTTTGCTTTTTCTATCATTTAGCGCACATAATTCATAGGTTTTCCTATTACCGATATCCTACACAAACTATACATAGTCTGTTGTGCCTTAAATATTAGAAATTTTCAGAATTTACCAGAGTGTAATCTAGCTCCTCCAAAAGCTTCTCCCCAAATTCATCAACTATAAGCTCTGCGTTGCAGCCCAGTTTCTGTAGACTGATACCGTTCAAGAATGAAGCAAGAGTGCGAAAAAGGAAAAGATCCCGATAGATTATAGGTTCAATTCCAGGCCTTTGCACCTATCAGTAAACAAAAAAAATTAAACCTTATTTGATTAACTTGAGAAAATAGTTTAGGAGGGGTCCTCTATGAATATGAGTTATATGTAAAAGAGTATAAACAGTAGATTGTACAATTATCTTTACAGAAACAAATGAAAAGTTGAAATAAGCATGCAAAACTCATTACTGTAGCCATAACAGACGTAATTAAATAGCATATTTGTCCTGTGGAGATAATGCTTGTAAGTTGTAATATTTGGTTCATAATTTAAAAGCAAAAGCAAAGTGGAACTCATACTATAGTAACAAACTAACAACTCCCTGCTGAGAGTTGCCTCCAGGAAGTCGCCAATCGGAAGAAACAACAGTGGAAATCCTTGTCTACTAAACAAAGGGATCCTTTGGCAGGAGGGGCAAAAACAATTATGAGCACAAAAAGCTCTCGATAAGAACAGTGTTTCAACATCATCATCTCTATTTTGGACCCCTTCCTTTTAAAGGCAACCATTTGGCCCTTTTTTTTTTTCTTTTTTTTTTTTTATCTTTAATAACTTGTATACCTTTGTTTTTCTTTAGTGTTATCAAATTCTAGATCAGTGCTGACCAAACTATAATAAAGGGTGAAGACCCTCCTGTCTCAGAAAGCTTTTGACCCAAGACACTAAAGAAGTAAATGGTGAATAACTATGACACATATACATGATGAGAGCTACCTTGAATAATACAACCAAGATTGCTATAGCTAGAAAGACCTTGATTACCCAGCAAGCAGAACAAGTTAACGTATTATATGAAACTGATCATAGCCAGCTGTAATGAAAATATAGTAATCATGACGCACATATCCCTACAACCTTAATAGCAACATCCTCCCCTGAGTCACTTAGAGTAGCACGATAAACTTGACCCAAACTTGCAGCTGCTATTGTTTGTGATGAAATTTTGCTGAAAACCGATTCGAGGGGTTGCCCCAGTTCCTCTTCAATAATGGTGAACGCCACCTACACATGATTTGTCAAACCAATTCACTCACTACTTGAAAGAAAAAGGTCCCTAGCTCTTCATCATAGATTGCCCACTCCCATAAGTCAAAAAAAGATCCGTTTTCACCTGATTAGGAAATGGTGGAACATCATCTTGAAGAATGCAAAGTTCATTCATGTAATCTTCTCTGATAATATCAGGTCTGTTTGCAAGAACCTGTTGATTAGACATGGCAACAACTCATCATCAAAAGACAATACATGAAAAGCATAGTATTAAAACACTACATCACAATGTAGGAGACCGCGTCTAAGGGAGGAGGAATAGACTGCCAACCATCTACTGCTTCATTGCAGAGTTGCATAGTCTGTTTGGCTTTTGTGATGGAATCTTTCAATGTGCAGTGGTGTATTCCACAAACAGTAGAACAGTTTATGCACTTGTGGCCTTCAGTTAAACTCCCGGCTAAAGGGAAGAAACTATGGCTAGCACTACCACACGTGGTGATATGGACTTTGTGGAAGTCGTGAAACAATGCAATTTTTAAGGAGGAAGAGGTCGTCTTCGAGAAGATCATTTTACTACTTGAGGGATTTATTTTCTCTTGGAGCCATGGCTTAGATTGGGCGAAACATTATAGATTTGAGGACTTTGTCTTCAAATGGGATGCTTTGTTAGAATCTTTGTAACGTTTTTCTTTATAATGATGTAGCTTGTAACAATTTTTTCTTCAATAAATGAATTCTTTGCATCTTCTCAACAAAAAAAAAACATTACATCACAATGCACTATATGTTTGAGAGGAGTTAGAATTGAAGATGTGGTGGTAAGGTGGAGAGGAAAATTCTTCGAACCACCAGAGGCACACTTTTACTGTAGTCTGCCTTTCCTTCTTTTATGAGCTTCTTCATTGTGGTTAGGTGGGGTTTGGGGTATTGTTTGTGTTTCTGTAATGTTTATGGTGTTTCCATTGTTTTTTTTGGTTTCTGTATTTGTACATCTATGGTGTACCAGTTTTTTTTTTCATATTCACATTACTGAAAAAAAAAAAAAACAATGCATTATATCTATATGTACTAGTGGGCAACACAATGCACAGGCACGTATATGTTATATTTAGAAATGATACATGAAAGTGGTGCTTATGAATGCATAATATATTTTCGCATATTGTTTTATTAAAATAGGAGTAAAGTGGAGAGAGGAGAGAGAGAAAGAGAGAGAGAGAGAGAGAGAGAGAGGAGTTGCTTATTTAATGTGAGAGTTTCTTAACACTATCCTCTAGAAATAAAAGAGTAATGCTAGTCAGCCCAACAAACTCACCCAACGTAACTTTCCAACTGAAGTGGCAGCAGAACACATTCAAGACAACGTCTTAGATTTGCTACTCCACTGAACTGCCAAGTCAGTTGTGAGGGCAAGTTGGGTGATTTTTTTGGGCTGAGTTGCATTTTCGGAAATAAAACAATAAAAAATAGGCGTCCATTAAATTTAATTAAATGCTAGTGAGCTATTTAATGTTAGTGTTCATTAAAAGTCAAATAATCCCTTCACTAGACAAATAATTTACTACTTCAATTATGGATTTTGCTTATAGGGAAACCTACAAAAAAGGGTAATTTCAGAAGTTTGACAGAACTGGCTTCACCACAACTCAAGTATTTGCATTATAAACAGTGTATATAGATACCACTAAGGTGAAAAACAAAATGATGAATCAATCAACTAAGATTTGATAACAACTCCCGATTTATTGATAATCAACAACCATGTTGAGATTTGATCATCCAATTGCACATGAAACTTAGCATAGAATTAAAATTTGAAACCAACAAATACAACAATTAAATTCAAACCTGCCCAGCTTTGATGAAAGATGGCCCCAAATCACACAGGAGATTCCTAAGCTGCCGAGCTCGAAAAGGAACAACTTCTTGATCCCGTCCGACTAAAAAATCAGACAAAAGTGCAGACCAATACAGACCCAACTTCCAAACTATCTCCACTCCACGACCAACAAGCGATAATATAGCCCCTCTAGATTCCAAAACCTTATTTCTTACCTATTATTCAATCAGAAACCATGTAATCAGAAACCAAAACCGATCATTCGAGTACAAGAGAGAGAGAGAGAGAGAGAGAGAGAGAGAGAGAGAGAGAGAGAGTAGAATTAGGGTTGTTTTTGGCATACCGTGTCTGGAGTGTACTTTCGAAAGGGAATACAAACGCCACGTTCGAAATCAAGCTGTTCCATGGCGCTACTCGAATCACCAAGTAAAGCCTTACTGGTCGTAGAAATGGTTCCATTAATATTACTTCCCCTTTTCCTCAAAGGGGTTAAATTCTGTGAAGAAGAAGAAGTTGAAGCGAAATTTGAAAACCTAGAAGAGAGAGAAAGAATCTGTTTGTGATGGTGCTTATTATTGCTTTGTGATGAACGAGAGCTACTAATTGAACTGAACAACCGTCGATTGGTTTTACTACAAGTACTTGTGGCAACGATGAGATGTTGTACAGATAGCAGCTCCATCTGAATAATTTCTGACTGAAATTGAAAAAGCAGAGTTAGTAGTAGTTTTGATACAACTTGCTTGATCAGCTGCGCTGTAGAGAGAGAAGGAAGTAGAATAATTGAGGAAAACTGAAGTGGATTTTGTTTGTTTCTATTGGACGAGAGAGATGGAGAGAGAGAGAGAGAATGGTCTTGACTCTTTAGAGACAACCCAGTGGAAGGTGGTGGTTCATTCCTGTACATGTAACTCCTGATTGGCCACGATACTCTCTCAAACTTTGTTTTCTTTTCCTCGAAGAAAAAAAAAACACCCTAATGTTATAATTTGTGCACTATTGCCAAAGTGTAAGTACAAGAGTGTATACGAGAGAAGAATAAATAAGATTTTATTCACTTCATCTATAACCCATCTGTAAAAACTATCCAAACCATATTAGGTATATATATAGGTGAAGGGGGGATAAGTATGAAACTAAGTCTACCTTGGTTGCTCGACACATGTTACAATAGGTGTCAAGCTCATGCGGTGGACAACCACTAACTATCATGCTATAACACTCTCCCTTGGATGTCCACCATTTTAAGATAGTTGCCTCATTAAAAACCTTAACTAGGAAAAACCTAGAGGGACAAAAACCTGATGAAGGGAAAAAGAGTACAACATAGAACACCTTAGAATAGAGTTGGGTTGTAAGGTCTATAAGTTCCTCTTGTGTTTGTCGATTTGCTTGTCAAATCAAACTCAATGTAAGTCCATGTCTTTGAGTTAGAGTTAGGGTGTTATCTTCCATGTTCTGATCATTGAAGACTTGAAGAATTGGAGAAAGAAGGCATCTTGCAACTCAACTCACCACCGGAACCATCTGATGGTAAGTGACCTAGAGACCTTATTCTTAGGTGGTTAGACTAATATTGGACTAATGAACTTAGATTGGTTATGCTTTACATTGTGTGGGAAGCATAGGGATACTGTCTAGGTTGAAATCAAGGTTGAAATCAAGTTTTGAAGGTTGGTTTCGAAACCACCCTTGCTGGTTTCGAAATCAAACCTCTCGGGAAGTTTAGAACATACTTGAGGACATTGATTTCGAAATCACAAGTCCTGATTTCGAAATTGGACCTCTGATTTCGAAACCAATATTTATGGTTTCGAAACCAGACTTCTGGGCAGCATGAAAAACTTGTTATTTTGTGATTTTTGCGAATTGGAAGTTGCCCAACCGACTTTGAAAGTGTTTCAAACTTTCCATAGGAGTTTAGGATGGCTAAATCTTATATATAGAGGTTATTTTACATCAAAACAACAACAACAACAACATAATACTTGGAGAGATTCAAATCAAATTTTAGGGTTTCCAAGTTCTAGAGAGTAAAAGTTTAATATCTTTGTGATAGAGAACTCAAATCTCTTGAGGTAGGTCACGTTTTAATCAGTAGGGAGCTGAGTATATGAATCTAGTGATTAAATTGACCTTCTGTTGAGAGTTACACAAATCCTTACATCTTTTCTACACAAGTCTTTATATTTAGCCGGTGGGTTTCCGGTATATGGTGTTTTGGCTTGTGGATTCGAGTTGTTCGTTGATTCGGTGGAGTTCCGGATCATTTGCGAAATGGAGATCGACTAAGGGGCGGTTCATAGATTTCGAAGCCGTGGTAGATCTGAATACCGTTGCTGATCAAAACGTAGCGGGAGTCATAATTCGTGTCTGTCGAGTAGTAAATCAGTTTGTAAGTTTTCGTTAACTTTTAGTGTATTGTTTGGCTGGACTAGGTCCCGGGGTTTTTCCCGGTTGCGTTTTCCTCGTTAACAAAAATCTCTCGTGTTAATTCTTATTTTTCTAAAGATTGAAATATTCGATTCTAATTCTTAATTCCACATATTAAGAATCGAATAAGTCAATACTCTTCGTAGAGATTTTCTGTTAGTGACTTAGTTATTTTCTTTAGAATTTTTAATAGGTGATAGTTTGATCCCGAACCTTTGCTACGAAGTAAAACGGTTAATTCAAATAACCGTAAGACATAATTTCAATTAGTATCAGAGCAGATTCGCTTACTAGGATTTAACAACCTAAGTGTGATCCTGATTCGTAGTAGAGATTATGGATTCTTAGAAAGAGGGAAGTGCCATTAATCGACACCACTGTTTGATAAAAGTAATTATCCATATTGGAAGGCACAACTTTTGCTTTGGGTGAGCATATTTCTAACTCCAAGATAGTACGTAAGGTATTGAGATATCTTCTTAAGAGGTTTCAAGCCAAAGTTACGGCTATTTAGAAGAGTAAAGATATTGATGCTATTCTTCCTGAGGAACTTGTAGATAACTTGAGAACTTTTGATGCTAATCTTCGTCCCTCCAAGAATTCAAAGGACATAGCTTTTACAGCATCAAAGACTGGCACCCATACTGATTCTGAAGATAAGGATGACCTTGATGACGATAAAGAGCTTAAGTTTCTTTTTGAACAGTTTATAGAGTTCCTTAAGTTCAAGAAAGGCAAGATTCAAAAAGTTGGTAATTCGTTCTCAATCAAGAATTGGTTGTCAAGGTGAAGGCCCATGAGAAAAAGAGCAGTTCAAGAGAAGTTCTTTGAATGCCATGGCTTTGGACACTTTTCTAAAAAATGTCATAACAGAAAGTTCAAAAGCCAAAAAAAGAAGAAAGCTACTCGGAATGACTTTGATTCTCAATCAGAAAATTCAGTGTGTTCTAGTGATAATGAAGGAAATAGAAACTATGTTGCTTTTGCTACTACCCTGAAATCTTATTGTGACCACACTAAAGATGACAAAGGTGGGAAATCTGAAGACCTTGGTAAAAGAATTGAAGAAGAAACCACTAAGGCTTTTATTACCGTTTTAAAAGCCTCTGATGAACTCTTTGTAGATTTATATTCTAGTTCTGAAGATTTTCAAGGTGATGACGATAATAGTGAAGATAACAACATTGAACTAAGGGCTTTGACTGCATTAGTTGGTCAATCCAATTATCACAATGAAGATACACAAGCTGAATCTATTGATCTTCAAAGTGATAGTGAGAGTGATGGTGATGTTGATTCTGCAGAGTTGTTTAAGAATATTTTGAAGAAGAGTGAAGAGTTGTCAAAATCCAACAAGAAGCTTAAGCAGAAGACATCTTTGTTGGAGACTGAAAAGAATAACTTAACACTCAAGTTGGAGAAATCAACTCTAAAAGAAAAGAAGCTTACTGAAGAAGTTGCTAGGCACATTAGCAAGATCAATTTTCTTGAGTTGGAACACGAAAAATTCTTAGATGAGATCAAGTCTCTTGAATTTCAATGTAAAACCTCAAAGAGAGACTTACTTGCATCCAATGAAATGCTAAAGAAGTTTAATCATGGTTCTAACAAGCTTTCTAACATCTTGAGTGCAGCCAAGAGTGTAGGTCACAAGCATGGTTTGGGTTATGATGCTTCTACTTGTTCCACACCAGCGAAAGAAGCAAAGTTTGTCAAAGTTAAAAACTCACTAGCACAAAAGAATGGTCCATCTCATGTTGTTAAACCTCCAGCCAAGCCTTTAAGTGTTACTAATGTGTGCTCTTATTGTGGTTATAAGGGGTACTTGAAGAACAAATGCAGATTTTATTTAAAAGATAACAAGCAATCTCAGAATATCAACAAGAATCTTTTAAAAAGGATAGAGTCACTGACTAACAAGGCTCGTGCATTAACTAGAGAGATTGGGAAGCTGAAAGCTTACAAGCAAGGTATGCATTCCTTTGGATCCGTATCTTATTCTACAAAAGGAAGAGAAACATGACTAAAACGGTTGTGTCTGAGACAACCAAACCTACTCATGTTGGAAGAGACTTGGTGAATAGATCAACACAATTCTCACAGGATTGTATCAGCTGGATATCAATCTCATGGTTCTTCTGGAGATAGTGAGAATGAAATAGCTTTGGTGAGATGTGCTTGGTTCTATCACCTTTGATGTAGCCTTCTTTGACTTGTGATATGTAAGCAACATTGTCTTCAAAGATAACTGTTGGTACATCGGTGATAGAGGGTAGAACGCAAAAGCTTTTGATATGTCGAATCAGTGATCTTAGCCACACGCATTCTCTGCTAGCTTTGGGCAATAATCTCCGAATGATTCGAAGAAGTGGCTAGAAGACTTTGCTTGTTGGATCGCTAGGAGAATGTTGTATCACCACTTGTAAAAATATACCCATATTGAGAGATAGGTTTATGAGGATTATAGAGGTATCCATCATCAGTGTATCCTATTATCTGAGAGTCGATGGATGGGTTTTTCGGATAAAATAATCTCATCTCTGTAGTTCCGCGGAGATAACGGAGAATCTGTTTTACACCTATCCAATATCTCCTTATAGGTGCAGAACTAAACCTGGCTAATAAATTTACAACAAATGCAATATCTGGTCTGGTACATTGTGCTAAGTACATAAATGCGCCGATTGCACTTAAATATTGTACTTCAGGACCAAGTACTGCTTCATTATCTTCCTTTGGGCAAAATGGATCTTTCTCGGGATCGAGAGATCTCACAACTATACGAGTACCCAATAGATGTCCTTTGTCAATATTAAAACGCTTCAATATCTTTTCAGTATATGTTGTTAAATGGACCAATATTCCACTTGAGTTATGCTTGATCTGCAACCCGAGATAAAATTTCATTTTTCTGAGATCTTTTATCTCGAATTCTTTCTTCAAATATTCTGCAGATTTACAGAGCTCTTTAGGAGTCCCTATTAAATTGATATCATCGACGTACACAACGATGATAGCAAAACTAGATTCTATTTTCTTGATAAAAACGCATGGGCAAATGGGATTATTTATATATTCTTCCTTTATCAAGTATTCACTAAGATGATTATACCACATTCGCCCAGATTATTTCAATCTATATAAGGCTCTTTTGAGCTTAAGTAAATACAAATGGCGTAGTTTTCCCTCAGGTAAAAATAACCCTTCAGGGACTTTCATATAAATATCTATGTCTAACTTTCTGTACAGATATGCAGTAACCACATCCATTAGATGCATGCCGAGTCTTTTTGAGACTACCAGACTAATCAGATATCTGAAAGTAATTGCATCCATAACAGGAGAATATGTTTCTTCATAGTCAATCATAAGTCTCAATAAGAAACCTTGTACCATGAGTCGTGCTTTATAGCGAACGACTACATTTTTCTCATTGTATTTTCTTGCAAAGACCCATTTTGAAAGGTCCATGAATTTTTTCATGTGTTTTATTTGTCGAATTTTGTGCCAAAGTTAAACTCAAAAAGGTCTTTATAACTTGAGTTAGAGTTTAGAGAGTCTTGGTTTAAATTAGATTAAAGAGAAGACGTCAAAGAACTTAACTCACCACCAGAAGACATCTTAGGATGGTAAATGATTTAGAAACCTAAGAACTATAGGTGGCTAAACCTTAGAGAATGTTCCCACTCCTTGAAATACTCTTAAAAAGATTCTAAAAATTAAAGCCCAACATCTGGGAAACTGGTTTCAAAATCAGGAAACAAAGTTGCCCTACAAGCAACTTTGATTTCGAAACCACCATTGTTGGTTTCAAAACCAATTTCATCTGGAAACAGATGATTTTGGGTTTCAAAAGCAACACTGTTGGTTCCGAAATCAAAAGGTTAAAATGACTTCAGGTCCTTTCAGTTTCGAAACCATTCTTGTTGATTTCGAAACCAAACTCTAGATTGGAGACAGGTGAGTTTGGTTTCGAATGCAATATGATGAGTTTCGAATGCAATATGATGAGTTTCGAAACCAAAAGGTCAAAATGACTTCAGGTCCTTTTAGTTTCGAAACCAAAAGATTAAAATGACTTCAGGTCAACTAGAAACAGTTGAATTTGATTTCAAATGTAATAGGATAAGTTTCGAAACCCAAAAAGATATAATGCATTCCAGGCTACTTGGTTTCAAAAACAACTATTTGATTTCGAAACCACTCTACTGGTTTCGAAACCAAACTAGATGATTTCGAAACCATCTACCAGATCTGCGCGAAAGTTTCACTTTTTTTGTTTCTTTATTTTCTATTAAACCCCATGTTCGACCTTGTTAGGTTATAAATGATCACAGGGGTTAGTGGGGAGCTCTTCTTAGTGGAATGAGTCTGTCATGGATTAGATCTGAGAACACACTCATTACAAATGGTGTGTTTTAAATCTAGATCTAGGAATGCACTCATTACACTTATTTTATGTTTGGTTCAACCAGGAATAAAAATATGATTCTTGCCATATTCCTATTCTAGTGTTTGGTTCATGCAGGAATAGGAATATGAAAAAAGGTTAATTTTCCTCTTATACCCGTCAAATATATACTATTAAAAACAAGCATAGAAACAAAAAATTAATTCATATTTTTCATAACAAGCTTTGAAACAAAAAATCAATTCTTTATCAAAAAATAAAAATCAATTCATATTTTTCATAACTCATATATATTGGCTTATTTACCATTTTAATCATGGAGTTAGATTGAAACTCATACTCATTGAATATCTCAAATGGAAATCCGTCGATCTAATTCTCTTCTTCTTCTCTTCTTTTATTTATTTCTCTCTTCCAGAAAGAAGTCACGATTAGGAAAAAGAAAAAAAGAGGTTGAAGTGTCTAAACATAGTTTGGGATTGTATTTGTAAATAGTGAAAATATGTAAGGGTAAGATTATCTTAAAAAAATATCATAATTGAATCCGGGGAATGGGAATGGCAATCCCACCTCCTCCCATGGGATTGCTATTCCCCCTAAATGAGGGAATCTCACATTCCCAGGAATGTGATTCCAGCCTGATTCCGCGAACCAAACAACAGCTTGGAATCACATTCCCAGGAATGTGATTCCATTCCTGCAATCCAAACATGCTATTAGTGCATTCTGGATCTAGAACTGAGAATCACCATTATAAATAGGGTTGATCCATTCATGTTCAAATCAACCAATCACCCCTAAACTCAATAAGTTCTTGGAGAGTTTTATCTCGAAATTCATAGCTTCCAAGCTTGTTGAACTTGGTTCAAATTCTTCCCATTTCAAACCAAAAACTCTATTTTTGTGTGCCGGTGGATTTTCGGTGGTTGAGCTTGGAGTGTCAAGCTTGTGGTGATATATATTCAAGGAGTCGAGTATTGGTTCAAGGTGCGGAACTTGCGGAGTTCAAGTTGGAGACGCATCACAATCAACTAAGAGGTAAATTCGTAGAAGAACTGTACACCGTAGTTCTTGGAGCATAGATGGAGTCGTAATTCGTGTCCATTGAGTGGTAAATCGATTTGTAAGATTTCATTAAATTTTAGTGGATTCTTTTCTAAACTAGGTGCCGGGGTTTTTCCCAGTTTGGGCTTCTTCGTAAACAAAATCTCTTATGCATATTTTATTATTTGTTGCAAGATTGAAATATTCGATTCTTGGCTTTAATTCCGCAAATTAAGAATCAAATAAGTCAATCTTCTTGTTTGGAGATTACTGTCTTACTCTTTATCACCTTTGCAATTTTTATTAGGTGATTGTGTGATCCTTAACCATTAGTTACATTGACATACAGTTTATCCAACTAAACCGTAGGGCATTTAGACTTTCAATTGGTATCAGAGTAGGTTCACTTGCTGGGTTTAACAACCTAAGTGTGATCCTTGTTTGTGACTTATGGATTCACAAAGAGAAGGTAGTGTTGTAAATAAACCATTATTATTCAATGGTAGCAACTATCCTTATTGGAAAGCTAGAATGAGGGCTTTCCTTAAGTCCCTAGACCAAAGAGTTTGGAGAACTGTAGAAGTAGCTTGGTCTCCACCTACTATGATGGTAGGGACTAGGGATAATTCTAGAAAAATTCCCAAACCGGAAGACCAATGGACCTCAGATAAAAGTGAGGCAGCCACTTGAAATAGCAAAGCCCTTAATGCCATATATGCAGCTGTAACGGCCGACGAATTTCGTCGCATTTCTAACTGTGAAATAGCTAAGGAGGCATGGGATATTCTAATGGTTACTCATGAAGGTACTAGGACTGTTAAAATAGCTAAACTTCAAATGCTAACCACCCAATTTGAAACCATTAATATGGATGACAATAAAATGTTTGTGATGAATTTTATGTTAAACTAAATGACATTGTCAATAACACTTCTGCTTTGGGTGAAAATATTTCCAACTCCTAGGTAGTCCGTAAGGTGTTAAGATCTCTTCCCAAGAGATTTCAAGCCAAAGTAATGGCTATCGAGGAGAACAGGGATATTAATGTTATTCTCCCTGAAGAACTTGCGTGGAACTTAAGAACTTTTGAGGCTGGTTTTCGATCATCCAGAAAATCAAAGAACATTGCATTTACGGCTTCAAAAAGTCCCAAGGATGAAAAGAATGTCTCTAGTGATGAAGAAATAACCCTCCTCACAAGACAATTCAAGACATTCTTGAAGTACAAAAAGGACAAATTTCGAAAGCCTAAGTTTGGCTATTCCTCAAAACTCAGGCCTCATAAAAAATTCAATAACTTTGACAAAAAGTTTGAGAAGAAGAACTCTTCAGAAGTTCAATGCTTCAAATGTCATGGTTTTGGACATATGGCTAATGAATGTCCAAACAAAGCTCCAGCGAAAGCCAAGAAAGCTATGAAGGTGACACTAGATGACTCCGATACTTACTCCGAAGTAAGTAGTTCTAGTGATGAAGAAAACAAGGAAGAAATGAAGGCTATGACTGCATCTTTCTCACAAATATTCAAAAATGCTTCTTCTTCAAGTGAGAATGATGAGAGTGGTGAAGAAGTTGATCCTGAGGAGCTTTGTGCAAATCTCCTCAAGAAGAGTGTTGATTTATCCAAGGAAAACAAAGCGCTAAATGAAAGTGGTCACTCATTCAAACTGATAGGGATGAAGTCATGCTCAAGTTGCAAGAAAGCTTCAACAACACAAAGCAACTTGAAGAGGAGATATCAAGGCTACTTATCAAGATTAACACTCTTGAATTGGATAATGAAAAAGCCTTGGATAAGGTCAAGTCTCTTGAAACTACTCTTGATGCAACCAAGAGAGACTTAACTTTGTCAAATAAATTGTTCGATAAGTTTAATCATGGTTATAATTTTTATCTAACTTATTGAATGCAGCCAAGACTGCAAATGATAAGAAGGGATTGGGTTATGAGGCCCCAACTAGTTCGAGTTCAGCACAAGGAACAAAGTTTGTGAAGGCTAAAGAACCACTTACTCAAAAGATCCCTCTAAGGAACATACCCATTCAAGTTAACAAAAATTTGGGTAAAGTAAAAGGTACTTTTTTGCTGAAATGTGTTCATATTGTGGTATTTCAGGTCACTTGCAAAATACTTGCAAATACTATTTAGAAGATGCTTTCAAGGCACAAAGAAAAGCAAATCTTCTTAATCAATATAAGGACTTGCAAGCAAAAATAAGGAACTTATTAGGTGAGATCTCAAAGTTCGCAAAGAGTACACAAGGTACTATTCCCAAAGGTAAAACTCCTCACAACTTAAGGAAGGAAATTGCAAAAACAAAGGTAGTTGTTTTTAAAAATACCAAACCCACCCTAGTTAGCACCAATGAAAAATCTGTGTGGGTTAAGAAAAGTGAGATAAAAGCTAATGTTGCTTTGATTGCTTATAAAGTATGTAACTCATTTGATTGGTTTCTTGATAGTGGTTATAACATGCATATGACTGGTGACAAATTATGTTTTAATCACTTAAAAAGTCATGTTAGGGGAGTTGTAACATTTGGTGATGGTAGCACCGCCTATGTCAAAGGTAAGGGTACGATTAAGTTACCCGGTGTACCAAAAATTAAGGATGTACTCTATGTGGAAGGTATGAAAGCTAACCTCCTAAGTATTAGTCAAATTTGTGATACTAACCATTCAGTGAAATTTACTTCCAATTGTTGTGAAATCATGAATAGAGATGGTAAATGTGTAATGATTGGTAGGAGATCTAGTAGTAATTCCTATATGATTGATGCATCTCCTAACATTATATGTAATTTGTCTAAACTTGATGTTACTCACCTTTGGCATCAAAGACTAGGTCATGTCAACTTCAAAGATCTAGTAAAAATTGCTAACAAAGGGTTAGTTCGTGGATTGCCCAAGGTAAGTAAAACTGTTGATGGAGTATGTAGACCATGCCAAAAGGGTAAACAAACTAGAGGTTCACATAAATCATCAAAGGATATTGCAATAACCAAACCATTGCAATTAATTCATATGGATCTTTTGGGCCCAATGAGAATCGAAAGTATTGGTGGAAAACGATATATTCTTGTCATGGTAGATGATTTTTCTGGATATACTTGGATTTGAAAGTCTAAAATCCTCACGGTTATTAGTTGGAATAACCGTATGTCAATGTGACTAAGGTTAAGGATTACACAATCACCAAATAAAAATAATATTGGTGATAAAGATGGAAACTAAAATCTCTAATCAAGAGTATTGACTTATTCGATTCTTTAACATGCGGAAACAAGAATCGAATATTTCAATCTCT
>MVGT01002377.1:0-33082 GCA_002174775.1 Macleaya cordata
CTTTCGAAACCCACTCGTTTTCTTATCAAAGCTTCTTGGAATTTCGAACAAATCAAGGAGAGGTTTTTTCAAGGGTTTTGCAAACGTTTTTGATCCAGCGCTAGGGTTTTTCACGACTCTTGGTAAGCCTTCTTCCTCTTCTCTTGATCTTTCTTGTTTGATCTTCCTCTTATCTATCATGTCTTCAAACCGCCCAAATCCTTCCACAGCTTCCACTCCCAACCCCAAAAGGCCAAGATCCTCTATGGGTTCATCCCAAACCTTCCTCTGCCCTAGAACAAAAGAAAAATTTTATTCGGTAGATTGTTACAACCTTTACATCCAAAACTTTCAAAAGCGTTCTCTTGTCGTTGAGCGACAAGTTAATTGGTACAAGGATGCCACTCTTCAAGAAATTCAAGCAAGATTGAATTTTCGCAACTGGGATAGGCTATTTAATGGCTATGGGGATGCCTACCCAAGATTGGTTCGAGTATTCTACTCGAATTTTCACCATATTGATGAGAAGGATTTCAAGTTTTCCTCTATGGTTTGTGGAAAACCTGTGATTGTGGATAGTTCTCTCATTGCCTCTCTCCTCGAGTTCGAGGATGATGCGGAGGCAATTTCATTCCCACCCGAGCGCGATACTGAGGAAGAATATTTGCCCAGCGCTGAAGCCATTGCAGAAGAATTGGCTGGGGAACGCTTTGGGTGGAGAAGAAACTTCCCTGCCTCTAGGTGCACCTTATTCTATAAGGTGTTAGGAAACATTGCTGCAACCAATCTCTTCCCCTGCTCTGGGAATCGGAGCAAACTCAGTGATGACATGGCTGAGTTTCTCTTTCATTTGGGAACTGGGACTAAACTGAAGATGGCGGATTTCATTGTGTATCAAATGATCACAATCAATAAGTATGCCACATATTCCCACTTGCTTCCCTTCCCTAAGCTTATTGAGAGAATCCTTCAACACTTTGGAGTTGCTATCCCACCTCATGAGACTGTACTCGAAGCTATGCGCCCAATCTCCATTGGCACGGTAAAGCGGATCACAGGACATCTCAAGTCTGTGGAAGCTCCTGCTCCTGCTGCTCCAGAGTCCGAGACTGCTGCTCCTGCTACGACTGAGCCTTCTCCCTCGATCCCTTCTGTACCTGCTAGTACATCCAGACATACTCGAAGGGAGCTTCGACGACAGGCACGGATTGCACAAGCACAGGCCACCAACACCATCCTTGCATATCTGAAGATGTTGGTGCCCGTTGTGAATGCCATTGCAGAAAAGGTTGGAGTTGAAGGCATTCCGGCTGTGCCAGAGGAGGGGAGATCCAAGACCAGTCATGATCGCCCCATTGAGCCTGATGATGACTCTACGGATGAGGATTCCTCTGACTCCTCCAGTTCTGATGAGGACATGATGGATAGCTAGTTACTTTATTTGTTTTGATAGTTGTGAATGATACTTCATTTTGTTTTCTTTTCATTTGCGGCTTCACCTTTCACTCTTCAAAACTATATTATCTGATTCTTGGAAAGCTAGAACAACTTAATGGATGATTCAGTTTTACTTTTAAAAGCATCAGTTATTTCCTTTCTCCATATATACCTGAATGTATCTTCTTGCAGGGATTTTTTTTCTTCCCCTTTGTCTATTTATGACAAAAAGGGGGAGATGTGTTTATCATTCTGAATGATTACCCAACAGGGAGTATGTATAACTATGGGGGAGAGAATTCAAATACATAGGGGGAGTGGTTGAAATCCCTGTGTTTCTCATATGTTTTTCATTACAAGATACTGTATTTTCTTTCTTATCTGTATTATCTTGTTCTGGAATGAGTTTGAATTCTTTGCAGGAAATCATCAAAAGATTACTCCTAAAGTTTAGATGTCATAACTATGGGGGAGTGAGTCTTTATTATTGCTTGAGTACATTGTAAGAGGAATTATGCTGTAATGGGGAAGGGTTATTCTTTATGTTCTCTTAAATGGTTTTTGTCACGAAATCGACAAAGGGGGAGATTGAAAGGTCCATGTTTTATGTTTGTCGAATTTCGTGTCAAAGGTAAACTCAAGATGGTCAATGTAACTTGAGTTAGAGTCTAGTGAGTCTCGGTTCACTTCGGTTGAAAGAGAAGAAATCTACAAAGACTCCGAAGAACTCAACTCACCACCGGAAGACATCCTAGGATGGTAAGTGACTTAGAACACTAAGTACCATAGGTGGTTAGATTGCTAAGAGTGTTTCCCACACTGTTTACTCTTGATAAAATGTGTTTTAAAAGATAAATTTTTAATCTGGACAGTGTTGGTTTCGAAACCAAGAAGTTTGGTTTCGAAACCAACTGCATTGATGGTATTATTTTATATAGGGAAAAGTCTGTTTCGAAATCAACCTTAGTTTGATTTCGAAACCAAACTTTATCTGATGACAGATGAAGTTTGGTTTCGAAACCAAAACTGTTGGTTTCGAAACCAAAACTCATCTGTCTTCAGATGAATTTTGGTTTCGAAACCAAACAGTTTGGTTTCGAAACCAAAACCACATCTATCTTCAGATGAAGTTTGGTTTCGAAACCAAACATGTTGATTTCGAAATCAAAAGGCAATAACCATCACAGAAGCTTGTTGGTTTCGAAACCAAATCAGTCAGTTTCGAAACCACATGTTGGTTTCGAAACCGACAGGCTTGATTTCGAAACCGACGCCCAGATTCGTTTTTCTGAGTACGATTTTCTGAGCTGTAAAGTAACTTTCTAGCACATTATTGCTCATCTCCCTCTAAGCCTTGTTTTAGGGAGATAATTGAGCGTGGGAAACATCTCTAAGTGGAATGAGAGGCTCAATAGATTATTCTCTCATCCCCAATAATGGTGTCTACCATTAGACCTAGAACTAATAATTTAGTCTAGGATTGAGCTGGACATCTTCACTATAAATAGGGGTTGAATCTTCAGTATTCAATCAACCATTCACCCTATTAATCAACAAGTTCTTGAAGAGTTTCAACTCTAATCTTTTAGCTCTCAAGCTTGTTGAAATTGGTTCAAATCCTTCCCATTTCAAAACCAAAACTCTGTTTTTGTTACCGGTGGATTTCCGGTGATTGAGCTTGAAGGTTCAAGCTTGTGGTGATATACTTGAGGAGTCAAGTATTGGTTCAAGGTGCGGGACTTGTGGAGTTCAAGTTGGAGACGCATCAACGTTTACTAAGAGGCAAATTCGTGGAGTTCGAATTTGTGGAAGAACTGTACACCGTAGCTGTTGGAGCGTAGAGGGAGTCGTAATTCGTGTCCATCGAGTGGTAAATCGGGTTGTAAGTTTTCAATAACTCTTAGTGGATTTTTGCTGGACTAGGTCCCGGGGTTTTTCCCAGTTTGGGTTTCCTCGTTAACAAAATCTCTTGTGCATATTTTTCATACTTGTTGTGAGATTGAAATATTCGATTCTTGTTCTTAATTCCGCATATTAAGAATCGAATAAGTCAATACTCCTGTTAGAGATTTTTGTTGTACTCTTATAAACTTAGTAATTTTTAATTAGGTGATTGTGTGATCCTTAACCATAGTCACATTGACATACGGTTAAATTCATTAACCGTAGGGTGAATTTAGACTTTCGTTTCTATTTTCTTTTCTCTTTTTTTTCTCCTGGAACTCTACTAATATTTCCCTTAACCAAAAATGGAGAAGAAGACTCCAACAACCAAATTAACTACTTTCACCAAAATGGAAAGAAATCAAAAGGAAATGATTTTCTCTCACCTTCCCCTCCCTTTCTCTAACCTCTCTCTCTACCAAAACCCTAGATTAAGTATTTTCTACTCTCCGGGAAAACCAAGGAATTAAACCAAGAGAGAAAAACAACAAAACCGAAATGAAAAAGAAAGAGCTCAAGATGGAAGAAGAAGAGGCCCCAAAACTCTCCTCTTTTCTACTATATATAGAAACCCTAGACTATTCTAGAATGACACATGTGCCCTTAGGAATGGCTAATCCTTGTGTTCTACCACTTTTTGGACAAGTGTCCAGTGGGTGAACAAAACCCAAAGATTCCTTCTTATCTCTTTAAAATTTGTGGCTGGCAATTGCTTGTCTGATGTGGAGAGATAAGATCTGAGAGTGGGTTTTTTGAAAAGCAAGGGCAGAAAAATAATTTGAGAGATAGTTAAAGAAAGGGCATATTTGTAATTTTATAAAAACAAGAAAAAGAAAAACGCGTAAAACACGTGTGGGTAAAAAAGACCCACACATAAAGGTGGGTGAAAAAAAGTGGAGGGGCTAAACCGCACACTGATTGCGCAGTTTGGGCTGCCACGTCACCCATGGTGACGCAGCCCAAAGCTAATTTTTCTTTTTTGTATTCTTTTCTATTTTTTTTCTCTTGGAACTCTACTAATCTTTCCCTTAACCAAAAATGGAGAAGAAGACACCAACAACCAAATTAACTCCTTTTACCAAAATGGAAAGAAATCAAAAGGAAATGGTTTTCTCTCACCTTCCCCTCCGTTTCTCTAACCTCTCTCTCTACCAAAACCATACATTAAGCCTTTTCTACTCTCCAGGAAAACCAAGGAATTAAACCAAGAAAGAAAAAACAACAAAACCAAAAGGAAAAAGAAAGAGCTCAAAATGGAAGAACAAGAGGACCCAAAACTCTCCTCTTTTCTACTATTTATAGAAACCTTAAACTATTCTAGAATGACACATGTGCCCATAGGATTGGCTAATCCTAGTGTTCCACCACTTTTTTCAAAAGTGTCAAGTGGGTGAACAAAACCCAAAGATTCCTTCTTATCTCTTTAAAATGTGTGGCTAGCAATTGCTTGTCCGATGTGGAGAGATAAGATCTGAGAGTGGGTTTTTTTAAAAGCAAGGGCTGAGAAATAATTTGAGAGATAGTTAAAGCAAGGGCCTGTTTGCAATTTGGCAAAGGCAAGAAAAAGAAAAACGCGTAAAACATGTGCGGGTGAAAAAGATCTACACATAAAGGTAAGTGAAAAAAAAGTGGAGTGGGCTGCTACGTCACCCATGGTGACGCAGCCCAAAACTAATTTCCCTTTTCTGTTTTCTTTTCTCTTTTTTTTCTCCTGGAACTCTACTAATATTTCCCTTAACCAAAAATGGAGAATAAGACTCCAACAACCAAATTAACTACTTTCACCAAAATGGAAAGAAATCAAAAGGCAATGGTTTTCTCTCACCTTCCCCTCCCTTTCTCTAACCTCTCTCTCTACCAAAACCCTAGATTAAGCATTTTCTACTCTCCGGGAAAACCAAGGAATTAAACCAAGAGAGAAAAACAACAAAACCGAAATGAAAAAGAAGGAGCTCAAGATGCAAGAAGAAGAGGCCCCAAAACTCTCCTATTTTCTACTATATATAGAAACCCTAGATTATTCTAGAATAACACATGTGCCCTTAGGATTGGCTAATCCTAGTGTTCCACCACTTTTTAGACAAGAGTCCAGTGAGTGAACAAAACCCAAAGATTCCTTCTTATCTCTTTAAAATGTGTCGCTAGCAAGTGCTGTTCCACCACTTTTTGGACATGTGCCCTTAGGATTGGCTAATTCTACTGACCCAAAGCTAATTTCCCTTTTTTATTTTCTTTTCTCTTTTTTTTCTCCTGAAACTCTACTAATCTTTCCATTCACCAAAAATGGAGAATAAGACTCCAACAACCAAATTAACTCCTTTGACCAAAATGGAAAGAAATCAAAAGGAAATGGTTTTCTCTCACCTTTCCCTCCCTTTCTCTAACCTCTCTCTCTACCAAAACCCTAGATTAAGCCTTTTCTACTCCACGGGAAAACCAAGAAATTAAACCAAGAGAGAAAAACAACAAAACCAAAAGGAAAAAGAAAGAGCTTAAAATGGAAGAAGAAGAGGCCCCAAAACTCTCCTCTTTTCTACTATATATAGAAACCTTAGACTATTCTAGAATAACACATGTGCCCTTAGGATTGGCTAATCCTAGTGTTCCACCACTTTTTAAACAAGTGTCTAGTGAGTGAATAAATCCTAAAGATTCCTTCTTATCTTTTTAAAATGTGTGGCTAGCAAATGCTTTTCTGATATGGAGAGATAAGATCTGAGAGTGGGTTTTTTGAAAAGCAAGGGCTGAGAAATAATTTGAGAGATAGTTAAAACAAGGGCATGTTTGCAATTTGGCAAAAACAAGAAAAAGAAAAATGCGTAAAACACGTGTGGGTGAAAAAGACCCACATATAAAGGTGGGTGAAAAAAAGTGAAGGGGCTAAACCGCACACTGATTGTGCGGTTTGGGCTGCCATGTCACCCATGGTGACGCAGACTAAAGCTAATTTCCCGTTTTTGTTTTCTTTTCTCTTTTTTTTTCTTCTAGAACTCTACTAATCTTACCCTTAACCAAAAATGGAGAAGAAGACTCCAAAAACCAAATTAGCTCATTTCACTAAAATAGAAAGAAATCAAAAGGAAATGATTTTATTTCACATTCCCCTCCCTTTTTCTAACCTCTCTCTCTACCAAAACCCTAGATTAAGCCTTTTCTACTCTCCGGGAAAACAAAGGAATTAAACCAAGAGATAAAAACAACAAAAACCAAAAGTGAAAATAAAGAGCTCAAAATTGAAGAAGAAGAGGCCCCAAAACTCTCCTCTATTCTACTATATATAGAAACCCTAGACTATATCAAATTGACACATGTGCCCTTAGGATTGGCTAATTCTACTGTTCCACTACTTTTTGGACAAGTGTCCAATGGTTGAACAAAACCCAAAGATTTTTTCTTATCTCTTTAAAATGTGTGGCTAGCAATTGCTTGTCTGATGTGGAGCTATAAGATCTGAGAGTGGGTTTTGTGAAAAACATGGGCTGAGAAATAATTTGAGAGATAGTTAAAGCAAGGGCCTGTTTGCAATTTGGCAAGAACAAGAAAAAGAAAAACGCGTAAAACACGTGTGGGTGAAAAAAACCCACAAATAAAGGTGCGTGAAAAAAAAGTAAAGGGGCCAAACTGCAAACTGATTGTGCGGTTTGGGCTGCTACGTCACCCATGGTGACGCAGCCCAAAACTAATTTCCCTTTTTTGTTTTCTTTTCTCTTTTTTTTCTCCTAGAACTCTGCTAATCTTTCCCTTAACCAAAAATTGAGAAGAAGACTCCAACAACCAAATTAAATCCTTTTACGAAAATGGAAAGAAATCAAAAGAAAATGGTTTTCTTTCACCTTCCCCTCCCTTTCTCCAACCTCTCTCTCTACCAAAACCCTAGATTAAGCCTTTTCTACTCTTTGGGAAAACCAAAGAATTAAACCAAGAGAGAAAAATGACAAAACGAAAAGGAAAAAGAAAGAGCTCAAAATGGAAGAAGAGGCCCCAAAACTCTCCTCTTTTCTACTATATATAGAAACCGTAGACTATTCCAGAATAACACATGTGCCCTTAGGATTGGCTAATCTTAGTGTTCCACTACTTTTTGAACAAGTTTCCAGTAGGTGAACAAAACCCAAAGATTCGTTCTTATCTCTTTAAAATGTGTGGCTAGCAATTGCTTGTCTGATGTGGAAAGATAAGATGTGAAAGTGGGTTTTTTGCAAAGCAAGAGCTAAGAAATAATTTGAGAGATAGTTAAAGCAAGTGCCTGTTTGCAATTTGGCAAAAATAGGAAAAAGAAAAACGCGTAAAATACGTGTGGGTGAAAAAGACCCACACATAAAGGTGGGTGAAAAAAAGTGGAAGGGCCAAATTGCACACTGATTGTGCGGTTTGGGCTGCCACGTCACCCATGGTGACGCAGCCCAAAGCTAATTTCCCTTTTTTTATTTTCTTTTCTCTTTTTTTATCTCTTAAAACTCTACTAACCTCTCCCTTAACTAAAAATGGAAAAGAAGACTCCAACAACCAAATTAACTCATTTCACCAAAATGGAAAGAAATCAAAAGAAAATAGTTTTCTCTCACCTTCCCCTCCCTTTCTCTAACATCTCTCTCTACCAAAACCCTAGATTAAGCCTTTTCTACTCTTTGAGAAAACCAAGGAATTAAACTAAGAGTGAAAAACAACAAAATCAAAAGGAAAAAGAATGAGCTCAAAATGGAAGAAGAAGAGGCCCCAAAACTCTCCTCTTTTCTACTATATATAGAAACCATAGACTATTCTAGAATAACATATGTACCCTTAGGATTGGCTAATCTTAGTGTTCCACTACTTTTTGAACAAGTGTCCACTAGGTGAACAAAACCCAAAAATTCCTTCTTATCTCTTTAAAATGTGTGGCTAGCAATTGCTTGTCTGATGTGGAGAGATAAGATGTGAGAGTGGTTTTTTTGCAAAGCAAGGGCTGAGAAGTAATTTGAGAGATAGTTAAAGCAAGGGCCTGTTTGCAATTTGGCAAAAAAAAGAAAAAGAAAAATGCGTAATACACGTGTGGGTGAAAAAGACCCACACATAAAGGTGGGTGAAAAAAGTGGAGTGGCCAAATTGCACACTGATTGTGCGGTTTGGGCTGCCACCCATGGTGACGCAGCCCAAAGCTAATTTCCCTTTTTTTGTTTTCTTTTCTCCTTTTTTTTCTCTTAGAACTCTATTAATATTTCCCTTAACCAAAAATGGAAAAGAAGACTTCAACAACCAAATTAACTATTTTCACCAAAATGGAAAGAAATCAAAAGGAAATGGTTTTCTCTTACCTTCCCCTCCCTTTTTCTAACCTCTCTCTCTTCTAAAATCCTAGATTAAGCCTTTTCTACTCTCCGGGAAAACCAATGAATTAAACCAACAGAGAAAAACAACAAAACCAAAAGAAAACAAAAAGAGCTCAAAATGGAAGAAGAAGAGGCCCCAAAACTCTCTTCTTTTCTACTGTATATAGAAACCTTAGACTATTTTAGAATAACACATGTGCCCTTAGGATTGGCTAATCCTAATGTTCTACCACTTTTTAGACAAGTGTCCAGTGAGTGAACAAAACCTAAAGATTCCTTTTTATCTCTTTAAAATTTGTGGCTAGCAATTGCTTGTCTGATATGGAGAGATAAGATCTGAGAGTGGGTTTTTTGAAAAATATTGGCTGAGAAATAATTTGAGAGATAGTTAAAGCAAGGGCCTGTTTGCAATTTGGCAAAAACAAGAAAAAAAAAACGCGTAAAACACGTGTGGGCGAAAAAGACCCACACATAAAGGTAGGTAAAAAAAGTGGAGGGGCTAAACCGCATACTGATTGTGCGATTTGGGCTGCCACGTCACCAATGGTGATGCAGACAAAAGCTAATTTCCCTTTTTTGTTTTCTTTTCTCTTTTTTTCTCCTTGAACTATACTAATCTTTCCCTTAACGAAAAATGGAGAAGAAGACTCCAACAACTAAATTAACTCATTTCACCAAAATGGAAAGAAATCAAAAGGAAATGGTTTTCTCTCACCATCCCCTCCCTTTTTCTAACCTCTTTTTCTACCAAAGCCTTTTCTACTCTCCGGGAAAACAAAGGAATTAAACCAAAAAAGAAAAACAACAAAACCAAAAGGAAAAAGAAAGAGCTCAAAATAGAAAAAGAAGAGGCCCCAAAACTCTCCTCTTTTCTACTATATATAGAAACCCTAGACTATTCTAGAATAACACATGTGCCCTTAGGATTGGCTAATCCTAGTGTTCCACCACTTTTTGGACGAGTGTCCAGTGAGTAAACAAAACCTAAAGATTCATTTTTATCTCTTTAAAATGTGTGGCTAGCAATTGCTTGTCTGATATGGAGAGATAAGATCCGAGAGTGGGTTTTTTGAAAAATATAAGCTGAGAAATAATTTGAGAAATAGTTAAAGCAAGGGCCTGTTTGTAATTTGGCAAAAACAAGAAAAAGAAAAACGCGTAAAACACGTGTGGGCGAAAAAGACCCACAAATAAAGGTGGGTGAAAAAAAGTGGAGGGGCTAAACCGCACACTGATTGTGCGGTTTGGGCTGCCACGTCAACCATGGTGACGCAGACTAAAGCTAATTTCCCATTTTTGTTTTCTTTTCTTTTTTTTTTTCTCTTAAAACTCTACTAACCTTTCCCTTAACCAAAAATGGAGAAGAAGACTCCAACAACCAAATTAACTTATTTCACCAAAATGGAAAGAAATCAAAAGGAAATGGTTTTCTCTCACCTTCCCCTCCCTTTTTCTAACCTCTCTTTCTACCAAAACCCTAGATTAAGCCTTTTCTACTTTTCGGGAAAACAAAGGAATTAAACCAAGAGAAAAAAACAACAAAACTAAAAGTGAAAATAAAGAGCTCAAAATGGAAGAAGAAGAGGCCCCAAAACTCTCCTCTTTTCTACTATATATAGAAACCCTAGACTATTTTAAAATGACACATGTGCCCTTAGGATTGGCTAATTCTAGTGTTCCACTACTTTTTGAACAAGTGTCCAGTGGGTGAACAAAACCTAAAGATTCTTTCTCATTTCTTTAAAATATGTGGCTAGCAATTGTTTGTCTGATGTGTAGGGATAAGATCTGAGAGTGGGTTTTTTGAAAAACATGGGCTGAGAAATAATTTGAGAGATAGTTAAAGCAAGGGCCTGTTTGCAATTTGGCAAAAACAAGAAAAAGAAAAACGCGTAAAACACGTGTGGGTGAAAAAGACCCAGACATAAAGGTGACGTAGCAGCCAAAAGCTAATGTCCCTTTTTTTGTTTTCTTTTCTCTTTTTTTTCTCCTAGAACTCTACTAATCTTTCCCTGAACCAAAAATGGAGAAGAAGACTCCAACAACAAAATTAGCTCTTTTCACCAAAATGGAAAAAGAAATCAAAAAGAAATGGTTTTCCCTTACCTTCCCCTCCCTTTCTCGAACCTCTCTCTTTACCAAAACCCTAGATTAAGCCTTTTCTACTCTTCGGGAAAACCAAGGAATTAAACTAAGAGAAAAAAACAACAAAACCAAAAGGAAAAAGAAAGAGCTCAAAATGGAAGAAGAAGAGGCCCCAAAACTCTCCTCTTTTCTACTATATATAGAAACCCTAAACTATTCTAGAATAACACATGTGCCCTTAAGATTGGCTAATCCTAGTGTTCCACTACTTTTTTAACAAGGGTCCAGTGGGTGAACAAAACCCAAAGATTCCTTCTAATCTCTTTAAAATGTGTAGCTAGCAATTGCTTGTCTAATGTGGAGAAATAAGATGTGAGAGTGGGCTTTTTGCAAAGCAAGGGCTGAGAAATAATTTGAGAGATAGTTAAAGCAAGGGCCTGTTTGCAATTTGGCAAAAACAAGAAAAAGAAAAACGCGTAAAACACGTGTGGGTGAAAAAGACCCAGACATAAAGGTGACGTAGCAGCCAAAAGCTAATGTCCCTTTTTTTGTTTTCTTTTCTCTTTTTTTTCTCCTAGAACTCTACTAATCTTTCCCTGAACCAAAAATGGAGAAGAAGACTCCAACAACAAAATTAGCTCTTTTCACCAAAATGGAAAAAGAAATCAAAAAGAAATGGTTTTCCCTTACCTTCCCCTCCCTTTCTCGAACCTCTCTCTTTACCAAAACCCTAGATTAAGCCTTTTCTACTCTTCGGGAAAACCAAGGAATTAAACTAAGAGAAAAAAACAACAAAACCAAAAGGAAAAAGAAAGAGCTCAAAATGGAAAAAGAAGAGGCCCCAAAACTCTCCTGTTTTCTACTATATATAGAAACCCTAGAGTATTCTAGAATGACACATGTGCCCTTAAGATTGGCTAATTCTAGTGTTCTACTACTTTTTGGACAAGTGTCCAGTGAGTGAACAAAACCCAAAGATTCCTTCTTATCTCTTTAAAATGTGTGGCTAGCAATTGCTTGTCTGATTTGGAGAGATAAGATCTGAGAGTGGGTTTTTTAAAAAGTAAGGGCTGAGAAATAATTTAAGAGATAGTTAAAGCAAGGGCCTGTTTGTAATTTAGCAAAAACAAGAAAAAGAAAAACGTGTAAAACACATGTAGGTGAAAAAGACGCACACATAAAGGTGGGTGAAAAAAAGTAGAGGGGCTAAACTGCACACTAATTGTGCGGTTTGGGCTGCCACATCACCAATGGTGACGCAGCCCAAAGCTAATTTTCCTTATTTTTGTTTTCTTTTCTCTTTTTTTTCTTCTAGAACTCTACTAATCTTTCCCTTAACCAAAAATGGAGAGAAGACTCTAACAACCAAATTAACTCCTTTTACCAAAATAGAAAGAAATGAAAAGGAAATGGTTTTCTCTCACCTTCCCCTCCCTTTCTCTAACCTCTCTCTCTACCAAAACCCGAGATTAATCCTTTTCTACTCTCCGAGAAAACCAAGGAATTAAACCAAGAGAGAAAAACAACAAAACCAAAACGAAAAAGAAAGAGCTCAAAATGGAAGAAGAAGAGGCCCTAAAACTCTACTCTTTTCTACTATATATAGAAACCTTAGAATATTCTAGAATAACACATATGCCCTTTGGATTGGCTAATCCTAATGTTCCACCACTTTTTGGACAAGTGTCCAGTGGGTGAACAAAACCAAAAGAATCCTTCTTATCTGATTAAAAAAAGTAGCTAGTAATTGCTTGTCTGATGTGGAGAGATAAGATCTGAAAGGGGTTTTTTAAAAAAGTAAGGGCTGAGAAATAATTTGAGAGATAGTTAAAGCAAGGGCCTATTTGCAATTTGGCAAAAAAAAGAAAACAAAAAACACATAAAACACGTGTGGGTGAAAAAGACCTACAAATAAAGGTAGGTGAAAAAAAGTGGAGGGGCCAAACCGCACACTGATTGTGCCGTTTGGGCTGCCACGTCACCCATGGTGACGCAGCCCAAAGCTAATTTCCCTTTTTTTTTCTTTTCTCTTTTTTTTTTCTCCTGAAACTCTACTAATATTTCCCTTAACCAAAAATGGAGAAAAAGACTCCAACAACCAAATTAACTCCTTTCATCAAAATGGAAAGAAATTAAAAAGAAATGGTTTTCTCTCACCTTTCCCTCCCTTTCTCTAACATATCTCTCAACCAAAACCCGAGATTAAGCCTTTTCTACTCTACGAGAAAACCAAGGAATTAAACCAAGAGAGAAAAACAACAAAACCAAAAGGAAAAAGAAAGAGATCAAAATGGAAGAAGAAGAGGCTCCGAAACTCTCCTCTTTTCTACTATATATAGAAACCTTAGACTATTCTAGAATGACATATGTGCCCTTTGGATTGGCTAATCCTAATGTTCCACAACTTTTTGGACAAGTATCCAGTGGGTGAACAAAACCCAAAGAATTCTTCTTATCTGTTTAAAATGAGTGGCTAGCAATTGCTTGTCTGATGTAGAGATATAAGATCTGGGAGGGGGATTTTTGAAAAGCAAGGGCTGAGAAATAATTTGAAAGATAGTTAAAGCAAGGGCCTATTTGCAATTTGGCAAAAAAAAGAAAACGAAAAACGCATAAAACATGTGTGGGTGAAAAAGACCCACAAATAAAGGTGGGTGAAAAAAAGTGTAGGGGCCAAACCGCACACTGATTGTGCGGTTTGGGCTGCCACGTCGCCCATGGTGGCGCATCCCAAAGCTAATTTCCTTTTTTTGTTTTCTTTTCTATTTTTTTTCTCCTAGAACTCTACTAATCTTTCCCTTAACCAAAAATGGAGAAGAAGACTCCAACAACCAAATTAACTCATTTCACCAAAATGGAAAGAAATCAAAAGGAAATGGTTTTCTCTCACCTTCCCTTCCCTTTCTCTAACCTTTCTCGCTACGAAAACCCTAGATTAAGCCTTTTTAACTCTTCGGGAAAACCAAGGAATTAAACCAAGAGAAAAAAACAACAAAACCGAAAGGAAAAAGAAAGAGCTCAAAATGGAAGAAGAAGAAGCCCCAAAACTCTCCTCTTTTCTACTATATATAGAAACCCTAGACTATTCTAGAATGACTTATGTGCCCTTAGGATTGGCTAATCCTAGTGTTCCACCACTTTTTGGAAAAGTGTCTAGTGGGTGAACAAAACCCAAAGATTCTTTCTTATCTGTTTAAAATGTGTGGCTAGCAATTGCTTGTCTGATGTGGAGAGATAAGATCTAAGAGGGGGTTTTTTGAAAAACAGGGGCTAAGAAATAATTTGAGAGATAGTTAAAGCAAGGGCCTGTTTGCAATTTGGCAAAAACAAGAACAAGAAAAATGCGTAAAACACGTGTCGGTGAAAAAGACCCACACATAAAGGTGACGTGGCAGCCCAAAGCTAATTTCCCTTTTTTGTTTTCTTTTCTTTTTTTTTTTCTCCTGGAACTCTACTAATCTTTCCCTGAACAAAAAATGGAGAAGAAGACTCCAACAACCAAATTAACTCTTTTCACCAAAATGGAAAGAAATCAAAAGGAAATGGTTTTCTCTAACCTTCCCCTCCCTTTCTCTAACCTCTCTATTTACCAAAACCCTAAATTAAGCCTTTTCTACTCTCCGGGAAAACCAAGGAATTAAACCAAGAGAAAAAAACAACAAAAACAAAAGGAAAAAGAAAGAGCTCAAAAATGAAGAAGAAGAAGAGGCCCCAAAACTCTCTTCTTTTCTAATATATATAGAAACCCTAGACTATTATAGAATGACACATGTGCCCTTAGGATTGGCTAATCCTAGTGTTCTACCACTTTTTGGACAAGTGTCCAGTGGGTGAACAAAATCCAAAGATTCCTTCTTATCTGTTTAAAATGTGTGGCTAGCAATTGCTTGTCTGATGTGGAGAGATAAGATCTGAGAGTGGGTTTTTTAAAAAGCAATGGCTGAGAAATAATTTGAGAGATAGTTAAAGAAAGGGCCTGTTTGCAATTTGGCAAAAATAAGAAAAAGAAAAATGTGTAAAACACGTGTGGGTGAAAAAGACCCACACATAAAGGTGGGTGAAAAAAAGTGGAGGGGCCAAACCGCACACTGATTGTGCGGTTTGGGCTGCCACGTCACCTATGGTGACGCAGCCCAAAGCTAATTTCCCTTTTTTTGTTTTCTTTTCTCTTTTTTTTCTCCAGGAACTCAACTAATCTTTCCCTTAACCAAAAATGGAGAAGAACACTCCAACAACCAAATTAACTCCTTTCACCAAAATGGAAAGAAATCAAAAGGAAATGGTTTTCTCTCACCTTCCCCTCCCTTTCTCTAACCTCTCTCTTTACCAAAACCCTAAATTAAGCCTTTTATACTCTCCGGAAAAACCAAGGAATTAAACCAAGAGAGAAAAACAACAAAACCAAAAGTAAAAAAGAAAAGAGCTCAAAATAGAAGAAGAAGAGGCACCAAAACTCTCCTGTTTTCTACTATATATAGAAACCCTAGACTATTCTAGAATGACACATGTGTCATTAGGATTGGCTAATCCTAGTGTTCCACCACTTTTTGGACAAGTGTCCAGTGGGTGAACAAAACCCAAAGATTCTTTCTTATCTCTTTAAAATGTGTGGCTAGTAATTGCTTGTCTGATGTAGAGAGATAAGATCTGAGTAGGGGTTTTTTGAAAAGCAAGGGCTGAGAAATAATTTGAGAGATAGTTAAAGCAAGGGCCTGTTTGCAATTTGGCAAAAACAAGAAAAAGCAAAACGCATAAAACATGTGTGGGTGAAAAAGACCCACACATAAAGGTGGGTGAAAAAAATTGGAGGGACCAAACCGCACACCCAGTGTGCGATTTGATAATTTCCCTTTTTTTGTTTTGTTTTCTCTTTTTTTTCTCCTGGAACTCTACTAATCTTTCCCTTAACCAAAAATGGAGAAGAAGAGTCCAACAACCAAATTAACTCCTTTCACCAAAATGGAAAGAAATTAAAAGGAAATGGTTTTCTCTCACCTTCCCCTTCCTTTCTCTAACCTCTCTCTCTATCAAAACGCTAGATTAAGGCTTTTCTACTCTCCGGGAAAACCAAGGAATTAAACCAAGAGTGAAAGAGAACAAAACCAAAAGGAAAAAGAAAGAGCTCAAAATGGAAGAAGAAAAGGCCCCAAAACTCTCCTCTTTTCTACTATATATGGAAACTCTAGACTATTCTAGAATGACACATGTGCCTTTAGGATTGGGCAATCCTAGTGTTCCACCACTTTTTGGACAAGTGTCCAGTGGGTGAACAAAACCCAAAGATTCCTTTTTATCTGTTTAAAATGTGTGGCTAGCAATTGCTTGTCTGATATGGAGAGATAAGATCTGAGAGGGGGTTTTTTGAAAAGCAAGGGCTGAGAAATAATTTGAGAGATAGTTAAAGCAAGGGCATGTTTGCAATTTGGCAAAAACAAGAAAAAGAAAAACACGTAAAACACGTGTGGGTAAAAAAGACCCACACATAAAGGTGGGTGAAAAAAAGTGGAGGTGCCAAACCGCACACTGATTGTGCGGTTTGCTAATTTCCCTTTTTTTGTTTTCTTTTCTCTTTTTTTTTTGAAAAAAAATAAAAATAAAGTAAATAGTCTAATTTTGTTTTATTAAAGTGGGGTCCACTAGTTTTTTTAACAAAAATCAGATTTTCTATAAAATAAAATTAATTTGAAACCTAGTACTTGCTAATCCCAAGGCGACACGTGTCAATGCCTAATGACCTAGAACCAAGAGGTTCCTACGGTTCCTAGCTTACACCGGTTCTAACCTAGATTTGAGATTTCTTAGACTTTGGTTCTCATTCTTGATCCGGCTCTAATTGAAATTTGGAGACGGTTTAATTACCGATTTTTATTAGATTTTGCATAAAAATCGAGGGCCGACCAAAATGGGTAATTTTCACTAGTGTGCGAAAATTTGGCATCTACAACGAGCACTACCACTAACCAATATATACTTAGATGACTTACCGGTATTATGTGTAGTGAGAGTTTCAAGACTTGTCAAATTACTTTTTCTTACCTATATGGCCTTGAGTTTCTTGAATGTCTTCGTTTGATTCAAGTCCACATGAGTAGATTTGGTTGTCTCAGATACAACCTTTTTGGTATTGTTTCTCTTCCTTTTCTTCAAATAAGATTTTGATCCAAAGGAATACATACCTTGCTTATTGTTCTTTAGCTTTCCAATCTCTCCAGCCAATGCTTGAGCCTTGTAACTCAAGACTTGATTCTTTTTTGAAAATCTTGATTGACATTATGAGAGTTTTTGTAATCTTCCAAAAATAATCTGCATTTGTTCTTCAAATGTCCCTTATAACCACAATAAGAGCACATATAAAATGTTGTTGGTTTTGGTTGAGGTCGAAAAAACTTGAGCAAGAGAGTTCTTTTGAACTAAGAGATCTTTTGGGCTTGAGGCTCTTTGGCTTTCACAACCTTGGTTCCTTGTGTTGGATTGGAACTAATAGAAGCTTCATATCCCAAACCTCTCTTATCTCCTGCATAATTGGCTGCAATTAATATGTTAGAAAGTTTGTTAGATCCAACATTAAATTTCTCAAGCATACTATAAGACAAAGTTAAATCTCTTTTGGATGAAGAGAGTGCAGACTTAAGAGATTTAATCTTTTCAATGGATTTTTCATGTTCTAACTCAAGAATTTTTAACTTGCTAAGAAGCCCAACAACTTCTTCATCAAGTTTCTTTTCATTTTGTGTGACTTTGTCCAATTTGAGTGTTATGCTATCCTTTATTCAGTTGTAAGAATTGAAAACTTTTCTTTTAGGACTTTGTTTTCTTTGGATAGCTTCATATTCTTTTCCAGCAATTCAGCACACAATTCTTCTGGATATACATCTTCATCACCCTCCTCATCATCACTTGATGATTCATTTGATTCAGCTTATATTTCATTCAAATGATCTTTTGGAGGTAAAGATGCAGTCATAGCCTTTAAATCTTCATCACTTGAACAACTTGATTCAGAGAAAGAATCAAAATCATCAAGCGTGACTTTCATTTCTTTCTTGTTTTTGGATGGGAAATTGTTTGGACATTCATTGGCCATGTGTCCAAAACCATGCCATTTGAAGCATTGAGTCACAATCGACTTCCTTCTCTCATATGGCTTGTCGAAATTCTTCACTTTGTCATGTGGCCCAAACTTGGAAGATGAACCAAACTTTAGTTTCTGATATTTCTCCTCTTTGTGTTTCAAGAACTTCTTAAATTTCTTTGTGAGATGATCAACTACTTCATCACTGGAGAGATCCATATCTTCCTTTTCTGTAGCTTTTAAGGCTGGAAAAATAATGTCTTTAGATTTTTTAGTAGAATGAATACCAGCCTCAAACGCCCTTAGATTTCCTGGAAGTTCTTTAGGAAGAATAACATTAATATCTTTGGTTTCCTCAATAGCCGTAACTTTGGCTTGAAATCTCTCGGGAAGAGATCTCAAAACCTTACGAACTATTTTGGAGTTAGAAATAATTTCACCTAAAGCAAAAAAGTTGTTGACAATATCATTCGGTTTAGCATAAAACTCATCAAAGGTTTCATTGTCATCCATTCTAATTGTTTCAAATTGGGTGGTTAACATTTGAAGCTTTGCTGTTTTAACAGTCCTAGTACCTTCATGGGTTACCATTAAGATGTCTCATGCCTCCTTTGCTACTTCACAATTAGATATGCGACGAAATTCGTCAGCCATTACAACAACATAGATGGCATTGAGAGCCTTGCTATTTCTAGTAACAGCCTCATTATCTACGACATCCCATTATTCTTCTGGTTTGGGAACTTCTCTAGAATTGTCTCCAGTACCTACCATCATAGAAGGTGGAGACCAAACAACCTCTATAGTTCTCCAAACTCTTTGGTATATGGACTTTAAGAAAGCTCGCATCCTAGCTTTCCAATAAGGATAGTTACTTCCATTGAATAATGGAGGTCTATTTACTGCACTACCCTCTCTTTGTGATTCCATAAGTCACAATAAGGATCACACTTAGGTTGTTAAACCCTACAAGTGAATCTGCTCTGATACCAATTGAAGGTCCAAATACGCCCTACAGTTAATGAATTTAACCTTATGTATATGTGACTATGGTGAATGATCACACTATCACCTAATTAAAATTTAAGTGGTGATAAAGAGTAAAGCAAAAAATCTCTAGCAAGAGTATTGACTTATTCGATTCTTAATATGCGGAATCAAGAACAAGAATCGAATATTTCAATCTCACAACAAGTATAAAAATATGCACAAGAGATTTTGTTAACGAGGAAAACCCAAACTGGAAAAAATGATAAGCATCTAAAACTCTAATTTAAACCCCTCAAATAATGCATTTTCTAGCCCTAAATTAGTTATTAATGTTACTAATGGATGTATTTACATGATGTAGGACAGAAGAGCCTCCGTTCGATTAAAACATCCAAATCTTGCAACAGAAGTGAAGAAAACAAAGCTTTAGTGAATTGGAAGAAGGATTAAAGCTTGCTAATACAAATCAGCAAAGCAAAGATGGCTAGATGGTTAAGGTGTTCTTCATCCTTGCAACAGGTCTTGGGTTCAAATCTTGTGAGCTACAAATTTAATCCTTTTTACAAAATCCTCCATGCAAGCAACAACCATGCACTGTGAAGCACAGGATCATCTCCACCACAACTCCACAAATGGAAAAAAATCAAGATTTTTATGAGAATTATGATGATTGATTCCAAATCATTCACAAAAAGGAATTATGCTAGCAATGCTAATTTTATTCCCATATTCTTTCCTTCTTGTATTTATTTTATTTTATTTTATTTTTCTTCTTTCTTGCCTTTTAGAGAATTTATTTTTCTATAAGTATGTAAGAAGGGGGAAAGGATAAGGCATCTTGGTATCTTGTAACTTTTCATCTAAGTGGTGTAATCTTGTTTGTTTGAATGGTGAAAATTCTGGAGATTTGAAAGGGAGAAAGAAATTGAAGTTTAATAAAAATTGGTTCTTCTTTCTTTATGATCTTTATTTGTTTTAATTATTATTCTCCATCCATGGAGAGTTAAGCCTCCACTCTTTGCTGGAAGGTGAAAGCTCTTCATGGTAGATTTTTAATTTCTTTATCAATTCTAGAATCTCTCTAATTATGCATTACTGTTAAAATCTCTATGATTGTTGCTTAGTTCTTTTAATTCTTATAATGTAATCTTGACTTCATGTGCTTATCAAAGTATGTTTGATAGTAACTGCTACTTTAGTGTCTGATTTACTATGCTTACATCCAGATTTGACATAAAATACTTGTTTATGATTTATATTTATACAAGCAATATTTTCATGGAGTTCTTATTTCTTATTTGAATTAATTTAATTATAAATCATCCACTAAAAATTAGATCTCAATCTATTTTTGGTGAAGAGTTTTTAGAGAGAGTTTTCTAGTAATTTTAAAGAATGAAATCTATTATGTTGAGTTAGTAACCGGAAACCAAAGATTTCCATCATTTGATCATCAAAGTATTTTCTTTGATTCTTAGTGTTAACCAACATCATCTCTTGAAATTGTTTTAAAAAAAAAGAAAAATGTTGAACTTTACATATGCATAAACTTTGCTACTTATTTGCTCTCTAAATTAGATTTGGATTCGATAACCCTTACTTCCCTTTTACTCATTTGTTTTGTAGGTTGAAGGTTCTAAAAAGGTGAAAAATTAAACGACGAATTCATACTCCTTGGGACGACTGAAGTGCAGGAGGCACTTCCCCTGAGTCGACTCAACCGATTCTTCCCCCACCACTGAGTGGGAGGTAATTTTTCGATCACACTTCGAATCTCCTGCAAGAAGTGTTTCTGTGCTGCCTTTGTTTGTTGGTTGTTTACTTTTCAAGCAAATATACCGAACTGCGTGGTGTGTGCTAAATCGAAAAATACTTAAGAGCGGACCTGGCTCCTTTACAACTGGTGAGATTTCATCACCCATCAAATAACTCCAGCTTGTGTGTAAACTTGGCCACTTTTGATAAAACTAACTCAGATATTAGAGCCAATTAGCACGGTATTCACATGACCTCTTGGAAGGAAGCGACATTGGGATACTCCAGTTAGTTCTTTCAAATTGGGATAATCGGCCAGTCTTCTAGATAGGGGGGATCACCCAGGATTAAGAAAGCAGGTGTGCTTCTCCTACTACCTTATCTGGCATGACTACTTTTTTCCAATTTGGTAATCTTAACTGGTACGCCAAACATTTAATCTGGAAGAGAGTAGGAATATAATTAGATTCAAGGTCAGATTATCTTAGTGAGGATTTTAGGTTTCCGGCGAAATATTGAAATAGCCGTGTTATTCGCCCACGTGCTGCATAAAAAATCTAATTATCCTTCACTATCAAGATAATTGCATAATTGGTTGTTTGCTTATTTTTGTGTGTGCGCATCATTTAGACAACTTAGTGGTTTAAGTTGGTCTTAAAAGCATTCAACATATATTTAGAATCTAGCACAGTTGGTCAGTTTTGAGTTGATATCAAACTCAAATATCTTTCTCTGGTGAATGCCATGGCATCGTGAACCAGAAAACAAACATTTGTTTCGGGCACCAAGTGAGTCTCCTAATCCTCCATTAGAGATAATTTTCCTCTTAGCACCTCTACCTTTGCCTATAGATTTTGATCTTTCATTAAAAATGGCAGAAAATAATGGTGAAGTCGTTCGCACTTTGAATGATTATTTCAAACCCATCACAGCTAATCCTCCCACCTACATTGTTCTCCCAGCAAACAATGCACAAAAGTCGGCCACCATTAACATGTGACCAAAATTTCATGGTCTTGATCGTGAGCAACCATATATCCATCTAGGGAAATTTCTTACTGTTTGCCAAACCTTTAAAAGCCCAAATTTGAATGAAGAGGAAACAAAGTTAAGGCTTTTTCCTTTGTCATTAAAAGATCATGGCTTAATTCCATTCCTCCCAATAGTATTAGTACTTGGGAGGCTTTAGCTAAGAAGTTTATGAATAAGTTCTACCTAATGTCAAAAACTGAGGCAATGAGAGATGCTATTAGTACTTTTAGAGGAAATGTAGATGAAGAGTTCCACCAGTCCTGGGAGAGGTTTCATGATTTGCTTATCAAATGTCCCCACCATGCATTTGAAAAAGCTCAATTGGTTCACTATTTCTACAAAGGTCTTACTCCTAGGAATCGTACCATGCTTGAGTCTATGCACAATGGAAAATTTAAGAGTCAAATTCCTGATCAAGCATACCAATCATTGGTTGATTTGGCGGAGGATGCACAAAATTGGAATAATAATAGTGATGACTTGTTTAGTACATCAAACACAACTAGGCAATCTGTTATGAGGACGAACCCTGAACTAAAAACAGTCATAGAAAATTTGGCTAGTGGATTCGATAATTTTAGTAAACAGTTTGAAGCTTTTACTCTGTCAGCTTCTAGGAACCCACAACAAAGCCGGGGCCTAGTAATGCAAATTAGCAATGATCCTTACACTGTTTGTTTCAATCCGTCTCATGCTACTCAAGATTGTCCTATGTATATTGCCCAAGAGTCGTCTGAAGTGCAAGTGTTTGCCTTTAATACTTTTAGAAAACCTACTACAAATTCATATAGTCAAACCTATCACCCAGATACGAGGAATCACCCAAATTTTTCATGGAGGAATAATCTTCCTCAACAACAATTAGGTAATCCTCAAGGTTTTCAAAGTAATAATGCTAGGTATTTCACTCCTCAGCCACAAAATCAGTAACTGGTCCCACAACAACAATTCTTTCAATCACAACAGCCTAACAACAATAGAGCTTTAGTCCCTGACCCTATGGCCAAGTATTCTGCTCCTGTTCCACAAACTAATAATGTTGTTGTTCCAAATATTGAGGACACCCTTAGGATGTTAGCTCAAAATGCTGATGAAACCAATAAGCAGAATAATCAGAAGATGCAAAAGTTTGAGTCTCATCTAGATATCTTTGCTCAAAGTCAACTTAAGTTTAAACAAACCATTCAGGATCAGATAAGTCATCTCACAACGGCTTTAACTGAAAGATCTAAGGGTACCCTTCCAAGCCAGCCTGAGCCTAACCCAAGAGGGAAAGGGGTCTATCATGTAGAAAATTCTTCAGGGTCCAACCAACAGAATGAACATATTAATTCTATCGTTACCCTTCGTTCAGGAAAACAGATAGATAACAAAGTTGAGTTGCCACAACAGAAAGAGAAAGAAAAAGAGAAAGAGCAAGAACAAATTCCCACAGTCCACCCACCCAAAGTTCAAGAGAACCAAATCCCTAAGATTGACACTAGTAAAGCTCTTGTCCCCCTGCACCTTTCCCTTCTAGACTAGTCAATAATAAGAAGGAATCCACCTATAGTGAGATCTTATATGTGTTTCAAAATCTACAGATCAACATACCTTTTCTCACTGCCATTAAGCAAATTCCTTCATATGTCAAATTCATCAAAGACTTAGTCAAGAGAAAGACCAACATTCCAAAATAGGCATTTATAGCCCAACATTGTTCATCCTTCCTTCAGAATCAAGTCGTTGTTAAGTACAAGGACCCAGGTAGTCCCACTATAGCATATAGGATTGGAGATAACTTTGTTGAACAAGCCTTATTGGATTTAGGGGAAAGTGTCAGTCTGTTGCCATATACAGTCTACCAACAACTTGGGTTAGGGGAGTTGAAAAAAACAGAGGTGACTTTACAGTTAGCTGGCCGTTCTATTAAAATTTCTAGGGGGATTGTAGAAGATGTCATTGTCAAGATAGGAGAGTTCATATTTTTAGTATTTGCTAGGGAATCTTCTTATTCTCCCACTATGACGAGGCTCTAGTGGAGGAACTGGTTCAATCGGAGGGTTTGGTTGAACTAGTTGTTCAGGTTAAGCTGGCTCATCTGCTTGAACTGGCAGTTCTAGATCAATTGCTGGTTCTTACTGATTAGGTAAGTTCTACTCTATTGGTTCCGGTTAAATCGGTAGATTAGGCTAAACCAGAGGTTCGTGCTCTTCCTGAACCTATGCTTAATTAGGTACACCATGTATTTTGGTATGTGTATTCCTGGATAATCTATATGCTTCTACTGCACCTCTATAAGATTGCTGAGTCATGGGTGGAGACATGGTTTGATTAATAAACATGGGTAGACTATACGTGCCTATGCTCATAGGAAGTGAGTTAGGAGTATGTCTTACTCCCACTGTCGTTGTATCTTCCATCACTTCAAGCATAACCTTACTCTGAGGCTTATGATCCATAATGTGATCCTCTTCTAGGAAGATTGCATTCGTGCTTATGAACACCTTCTGTTCTCTGTGATTATAGAACAGATATGCTCTCGTTCCTTTTGGTTACCCTACAAACAGGCACACTTCCGACTTTGTTTCCATCTTGTTGGACTTTCTTTTCAGCACGTGTGCTAGACAACCCTAGATGTGGAGATGTTGCAAACTAGGTTTGTTACCTGTCCACAACTCTCTTGGTGTCATTGGAACTGCATTGCTAGGAACTGAGTTTAGTAGATATGCCGTCGTTTCCAAGGAATATCCCCAAAATGAAATGGGCAAAGAGGTGTAACTCATCATGGACCTTACCATTTCTATCAAAGTCTTATTTCTTCTTTCCGTAACACCATTTTGTTGTGGTGTGCCTGGTCCAGTGAGCTAGGGAATGATTACATACTCTACTAAGTATGCACTAAATAGGTTTGAGAGATACTCGCTTCCTCGATCAGATCGAATAGCTTTCAATCTCTTACCTGTTTAGTTCTCAACCTCAGTCTCGAATTCTTTAAACTTTTTAAAAGATTCAGACTTATGATGCATGAAGTAGATGTAGCTTTATCTAGAGTAGTCATCAGTGAAATTGATGAAATACTCATAACCAAATCTAGCTCTAACATTCATTGGTCTACATACGTCTGTATGCACAATTTTTAATATTTCTTTGGCTCTTATACCCTTCCTAGAAAAGGATCTCTTGGTCATTTTTCCTTCCAAACAGGAATCACAAAGTGTCTATGGTTCAATATCCAATGAAGCCAAGGGCCCATTTTGAACCAATCTTTTGATCCTGTTTAGGTTAATATGCTCAAGTCTAAGATGCCATAAATATGTAGAATTTATTGAAAGAGTCTTCCTTTTGAGAGAAGGAGGCTGAGTTATAACTTCTTTGTTATAAACAGAGGGTTTGTTAGGAGAAACTAAATATAGACCATCAATCAATGTGCCAAAAATTTTAATAAAACTACTTTAATTAATAAAAACCTTAGTGGAATCAAACTTCATTGTCAAACCATCTCTAGTGAGACAAGAAACTGAAATAAGGTTCTGCCGTATATCCGGCACATAAAGACAATCTTTTAAAACCAAAGTATTATTCTCTCTATTACTACTACTACTAGTAAGAAGAAGAATGTGTCCGATTGCGACGGCTGCAACTCTTGCCTCTGATCCCAAATTCAAGTAGATCTCTCCATTATCAAGCTGTTTTGTTATCTGGAACCCCTTCAACGAATTGCATATATGATTAGTAGCTCCAGAATCAATGCACCAGGAGTCTGATGCATTATTGGCAATGTTTGCCTCGGCAACAAATGATTGAAATATACCTAAAGATTTCTTATTTGCTAGAAACTCTCTGCAATTGTGCTTTCAATATCCCGTCTTATTACAGTGGAAATACTTTCCCCAAGTCTTTGACGTTCCCTTGTCCTTATTAGCATCATGAGTTTTAGCTATTTCATTTGTTTTCTTCTACTTGTTCTTCTTGAACTTCTTGCCTTTCGGCTTTAGTCCAGATGAAACCTCAGCTACATGGACATTTTCTGGCTTTCATTCTCTTACAATCCCTTCCACCACCGTTAATTGGTTCATCATCTCATAAAGAGATGATGTCATTTTGTTCATGTTGAAGTTCAACTTGAACTAAGAGAAGGAAGGCGGGAGTGATGCAAGAATAACGTCCTCCTTGAACTCGTGGTCAAGTTTGGATCCTAGGGACTCGAGTTCGTACTACAGACCCATCATAGTGGGCATGTGATCACGAACTTCGATCCGTTCAGCCATACGAGTGTTCATGAGCTTCCTAGTTGCTTCCTGTTTTGCAGGACAACTATGCACTGAAAACATTAGACACAGTTCCTCAATGATATTCTTGGCCATAGGGTTGCTCTCAAACTGCTGTTGAAGCACATTGGATAAAGAGGCCATAATATAGCACTTGGCCATGTTATTAGCCTTTATCCATTTCTGATATGCTTCCCTAACTGGCTCAAGTACATCAGGACTAGGTACCTCGGGACAATCTTCAAGTAAAACAAACTTATAGTCCTGAGTAGTAAACACTATCTCCAAATTTCTTTTCCAGTCCAAAAAATTTGGTCTGGTCAATTGATTCTCTTTCAGAATAATGTGTAACAGGCTGAAACTCGACATCTATTAACATGTAAATAAAACAAAAAATAAACTACAATGATATAATATGAATTTGAAAAACTTTAATTTATAGCAATTCCCTCTAATTACTATAAATATCGGATAACTAATTGTGTATACAAACATCAATCCTTTGGGATATCTGTATGTATACCAAAACAGTTGAAATCCTATTTCATTAAAAGAACGTATCCTGACATCTCATGTCAAAGTTGTTTTGACATCCAATTTTGTTTTGACCCTTAAATTAATGATAAATCCTCGTTCCTTAGGGAAGCATTCTTTATTCATTATTTAGTTAAGTGTGATCCACCATCTTAGTTCAGAATGCTAGAAGTAGTAAAACCGTCTCCTTTGAGAAATCTCTTTCTACACTCTAGTCTGAATACCGTACCACTACAACAATCCAAACCAATAAGCTTTTAGGTTGTACTATTCCTTGGGGCATTAGACCCCTAGCCTTATTTTTGCACCAATAGTGGAGGATCGTGGGATTATGGTTCCATGAAAACAGTCTATCTCCCAATAAATTATTTAAATGAGGGGTATCTTTAAAAATATGTATCTCACTAAATATATATCACATGCATTTAGTTAATAATAAATCTAAATAATTAATTAATTAATATATAATTAACTACTAGAAATACTTTCTCAAAGGTTCCCAAGAGCAAGCAGGTATTTTAGGATTACATTGCATTGGGTATTTAGTCAAAAAATACTGAAAGATTCCTATAAATAAATTTTTTAAAAATTTTGTCCCAAAAACTCCCGAAAGCATATATCTAGGTCTGGGTGGGACCTACGTACGCTGAACCAGATAAAACAGAAGAGAACCAGCTCAAAAATCTAAGAAATAGGCTGAACTAGTTCGGTTCTTGTCTAGTTTGGTTTAAATCAGATCGGACTTGTTCTGAACCGATCAGATCAGACTTGCCCGAGTAAGACCATCTAGCCAGTTTGACTCGGTCGAGTCAGACCTGGTCAAGTCTCGGGTCGAGTTGGTGGTCATCGGGTTGTGTTGGCGGGCCAAGTTGGCGATCTGGGTTGGCAGGTTGGGTCAGGCGAGCTGACCAAGCCATCACCCTCAACCCTGCCGAATTGGGCCTCTAAGGAATTGGGCTAGTTATGCCTTCAACCCACCAGTACGAACTGGGCCTAAGGCATACCAAGCCGCCATGAATGAGACCCAAATGCTAATTTTAAAGTAGTAGTAGGACCCAAATGCTAATTTATCAAAACCTTTCTGGAAAAAAGAAGAAGATGATTAACCCAAATCGCCCCTAATCTCCATTCACAATTGAAGAGAAAGATAGAGGAGAGATTAAGGAGTTGAATTTGAAAGAGTTAGTGATTCAAAATGGTGAGAGTTGTGATTGCATTAGAGCCGTATGAAACCGATGAAAGCCTCAAAAAAAAAACCAACAGCAAACCCTAAAAAATGATAAAGAATAGGGTGATTTTTAGTTTTTCTAATTGGATTAATCACAGCCATTCAATTGTTTAGATTAATTAAATGCGTACACATGCATATTACACACGTGCGAGGGAAGTTGACGGAGAAAATAACAATTAGGTTTTGGATGTCTTTTATAACATTGATAAGGGCATAAATGTTATTTTATTAAGCCTTCTAATGTCAATTTAACTTTTTAGATGGTCAAAGAGAGTCAACCCTCATTTCAGGACCCGGACTGTGGACATATTCAGGACCCTGAGCCTAATGTCGAACTTTATATGGGACCCTGATACTAAATAACTTTTTTTTTTGTTTAAAATGATTTCTAATTGTTATTCAATGAAATTGCTGCCCACGAGCATTCAATACTAGGGGTGTCAATGGGTACCAAAATACCCTGAACCGAACCGGTACCGGAACAGTTTTTTGCGGTTCCGGGACCTCATTTTGTGGATCCGATAAATTTTGGATCCATTTCGGATCTACCCGTTTTGGATCCGTTTAATTTTGGATCCACCCAACTGGTTCCGTATAAATTTTATAATTTTATAATTTAATGTACTAGTATACAACAATTTTTAATTTTTTTTTACTTTTTTTAATTAAAAAAAACCAATGACTATTATATAATAAATTTCATAATAAATAAATTTTATAATTGAATAGAATACGAAAATACAAATAAGTTTTATGTGAAAAAATAAAAAAAAATAATTAAAACGAGTATCGCGTACCCACGGGTACCCGCGGATCCTAGCGGTACCGGATCCGGAACCACCAATTAAGATTCCGGAACCGGAACTGGAAGGATCCATAACCGCTTCATATTAACGGGACAGGATCTGGAACCTTTAGGTTCTGATCCGGAACCGTCCCGTTGACACCCTAGACATATCAATACTTGTTTGAAATTATAATCGAACTTAAATGGCACCCGTGCGACGTCGGAGTATCATGGACCTGTTGTACTGTGAGTTGACTTCTAAACTCTACAAAAGAACGACAACAACGACAACCTTAACACCAACTGAACCTACAATGAAAGCCAGACGTTTATTCAAATTTCCCGCCATGAGGACGAAGAACACTCTATACCTTATAACGGCCACTGGATTTGCCGGTCTGACCTACCAATCATCAGCAGAAAACCCTAATTTCTTGCCCTTCCCCAACGATTTTGCAGAAAAAGTTAGGGCAGGATTGAATGGCGTTGTTCGTTCGTCTCGAGCTGTCTACACTGTCCGATTCTTCTTCTTCTTCTTGTCTCTCTTTTTTGATTTCTTCTTCTTTTATTCAACAATGTCTTCAAATTATCTTCAATTTTCTTTCTTTGTTGCAGATCACCTCCAATGTTGTTGATTACAAATACTCATTACATGGACTACCTTTGGATTCCGATGAGTATCACCTTAAATTGTCAGAGGTGAGTGTTCATTTTCTTTCTTTATTTCTTTATTCGGTTTAGGTTTCATTTGAACTTTCCTGGAAACAGTGCAAATTGAATTTATTTGGTGATGGTTAAGTGCTAAAAATTGGGAGCAAATTGTAAGTAAATCTTCAAAACATTTTGGGGCAAACTTTCAGGTTATAAAATCTTACTCAATGTGTGATAGAGGCGCGGGTAAAAGAAGTAAAGAGACTTGAGAGAGGAGTTCGAAGTAGAACGATTCTATTTATATTGTTAGAATAATCTCTAATCTTAGGATATGCCATTCTTGGTAGTGAAACTACTTCTCTATAGTATTAAGATTTGTTCAATTCTATATAGCAAGTTTTTCCCATTCTATGGGTATGATCGTCATATTTACCGATAAAAAATCAGCTAACAATTTTATCAGATTTGGGTATTTCTTAGGGAATTGGATTCAATAGTTTTTCCAATAAATCTGCATCTTGTTCAGAAGATTTGATTTAATTATTGTTCTTGTTTCACTTTCGAAAATGATCATATTTAGATTAATATCTTGAACTAAGATAATTCTTTTGTCTATAACAAGTAGCTTTATTAGACTTCTAGATAGTAGAAACATAAAAAATTGAAGGTAGACTTTTTGCATGAAATGTTGGATATTTTAGTTATATTATCTAGGTAGAGATTGTTAGGAGTAAACGTGATTTTTTGTGTTGAAGCTTTTTAACTTACGGTATACATAGGTTAATCTACGTTCAGCCAAGAGGATGTTGAAACTATGTGAAGCCAATAAAGGTTTTTATGTGAAAGATGGTCAATTTGTTGCAGCCATGCGGCAAGTTCCGAAGGAATATTCGTCAACTCTGTCCTCCCTACAGGACAAGGTTTATATTAGCTTTTCAAACTCATTTTCCCTCTTTGAATATTACTTCTGTAAAAATGTACTGGGATCACTTTTGATTCATTTTTTTCTTATTTTGATATCTCTAATGTCTTAGGCAGTTCCTTGTCATTTCAAAGCTATTAAAAAAGTATTAACGGACAATTTGGGCGAAGATTTATCAGAGTTGTAAGTATTTTCTTCCTAGCATGCTCATGTTTCTTGCAAATTCATTGACATGCTTTTTATTTTTATTTTATTTTATTATTACTTTTTTTTTTTGGTTCTATTTTGAGTCTTCTGATACTATTTATTACTTGATGTAATTATCTTGATGTCCTAGATGCGTACTTCAAAAACATATGGCAAGATTTGCAAGAACTATTTCAATCAAGGTTCTGCAGAGATGAACATGGATTTGGCTAGTGTAATGGTCTAGATCTGCTCTTAGCAATGGAGATGTGGTGATTACGTATCATTCCCCATTGTTTCTTGCATACGGTGTGGTGACCAATCTAAGTTACATGTTAAACGATTAGTTAATCTAACATGAATTGGCAGTGTTGTTAGGTAAAGCCATTCTATGATAATTGATAGCGGTGAATGCTTTAAATGCCCAAGTGCATATGAATAGAAAACAGTATGGATTTCTTTATTAATTTCTTAGGATTTTTATATGCTTGTGAAATAAAAATTTGGGCGGAGAAAGTGCTTCAGCTTCAGCTTGTTTATTGCTGCTTCAGTCTCATATCTGTTCTTGATTGACTCAATGATCTGTTTGTATGTATCAGTTTTTTGTCATTTGATGAGCAACCAATTGCTGCTGCCTCCATTGCTCAAGTACATCGTGCATTGTTGAAAGATCATCAGGAAGTAGCAGTTAAGGTAAGTCAGTTAGGCACCTCTATGGTCAAGTTTGTCTTTACGGGTTAACTTATGCTAGTTTTTCATCTTTCTCGAAAAAGCTAGAGTTTTCTAGCTTTGGATTTAAAATCTCCCTAATATTGGTTTCATCTCCACTTGAATATTTTTAAGTGATGTAAGTAAAACAAAAATGGAAAAGGATAGTGAAATGTTTTTCTTCTTCTTTTTGATCTGCATTTTCAGATAGTTGCAAATGCTTTTCCAAGAAACTAAACGTTCGGTGGACTGGGGTAGTTATGAATTCTGAATTATTATTCCTTTTCATGGAAAATAGGTACAATATCCTGGTTTAGAGCAGCAGATGAAAATCGACTTTGCAACCATAAGGATCCTCTCAAACTCAGTTGCTTGGGTACGAAAGAAGTTGCTTCTCACAAAATGAATTTCGTTGTTAGCATATTACCATTAATTATACTTTTCTGTTAAGTTTATTTTTGTTATTAAATTACAAATTTGTTTATTATTTTTTGCTGAGAAATGCATTATAAATATTTGTGAACTTGAAACTTTCGTAAAAGCCTTTGAAGTTTAACATTTAAGAAAATATTAGGATTTAGGAGAAAAGATGAACCTTCCCCTTTAGGCTGTAAGTAGATGCCAAGAATAACACCAAAATGTCCTCTGCCAAGCCTTTGTGAAGGTATCTGCAAGGTGATTAACAAGTGCCATTTTTTTTTAACTCCCAAGAACACCTCCGGTGTCAGGTGAAAGTCATATAATGTGCTCGATCTAACCCATGTGAATGTCAGCCTTATTTTCAGATCGAGTCAATCTCAGTACACTTTTCTAGATGACTATGCAAGTGCTTTTAGAAACTCTAACTGTTTCATTGTGCAACTATGTATGCAGCACTAAGAATGAGAACTAGGATTACATAATGTGGAGAAACAATCACAAGTAATATTTACATTAGAGATAGTAATTGTGCATGAAAACTAATATGAGATGATGGCAGAATGGAAGTAGTGTTTTGTTTTTCACCATACGTATTTGTATTTGTATTTGTATCTTAGGCCCTGCTTGGTACACCGTGAATATTCGCAAATGCGAAAATTCACAGTTTATCATGTGTTTGTAAATGATTGATTAGGGCATCTAATAACAAATATTTGGTAGGATTTGCAATGAGCTTACAAAATAAACAATCTAAATTATTATTATTTTTTTTCTAATTTATATAATTTTAATTAGCACCTACAAGAACCGTGAATTTTCGCATTTGCGAATATTCACGGTCTACCAAAACCGCAATTTAAAATCTCTGCTACCTGGAGTTGGAATAGGTGATCCAACTTGGGATCACTTGAGGCTGATCCATGATCCACAATTTTCTCTAGGATAAGAATGGATAGGTTTCGCATCATTTGGATTTTGGACCATTCGAATCAGAAACAGAAAGAGAAAATTAAAAAAATCATTTATTAAGATTCCCCAAAAAGCATGAATGATCAAAAATCATTTCCATAGTTGATAATCTAAAAAATGCATGAATCACCAAGCCATCTTGCTTCACTTTTGTTAGCATTGTATTTCAAGTACTCCAAAAAGGCTCATCCAAATAACCAATGTTTAAGAATCGTCATTAGAAAAATCATGAATCCAACAGTTAAGAATAAAAATAGAAGTCTATTGTAGTATACTAGGTATATTGTCGTGCCTCCGGCACGGCTCAAAACCTTGGTTTGCGGAGGAGGGAGAGAACTTTAGCAGGACTGACGGTGGCGGTGGGGAGGAGGAGCCGACACAGATCGGGAGAAAAACAGTAAGGGGAGAGGGGAGGTAGAGAGAAATCGAGAGAGAGAGGGTAGGGACAGAGAGGGGGAGCCAGCTTATGAAGCAGGACATAATTTATAAACAGAACAAATTTGCCCCCCGTCCTGAATTGTATAAGAGATTGGTCAAAGAATAGGTAAGCTGAACAATTGAAGAGTTGCTGGGTCTAAAAGTGTGCAAAATGCGCATAACTGACACGTGTGCTAACGCTTAAACCGACAGATAAAATAGTGTTTGGAGTGGATGACTTGGATCACGGTCCAGAACAATCCCAAAAATGATCAACAAACTGGAAACATACGTGGATGTTCTTAAACCGTCTTTTAGGATTTGCTGGGTTAAGCTAAAATCCATTTTCTTAGCTTTACTCATGGGTCAACATTTCAGAATATTTTGGATACTTTGTTTTGGTT
>MVGT01002377.1:34965-61720 GCA_002174775.1 Macleaya cordata
TTTTTTTTTTTTTTTTCAAATTATATAATTTTAATTAGCACCTACATGAACCGTGAATTTTCGCATTTGCGAATATTCACGGTGTACCAAGCAGGGCATTAACCGCAGTTTAAAATCTCGGCTACCTGGAGTTGGAATTGGTGATCCAACTTGGGATCACTTGAGGCTGATCCATGATCCACAATTTTCTCGAGGATAAGAATGGATAGGTTTCGCATCATTCGGATTTTGGACCATTCGAATCAGAAACAGAAAGAGAACATAAAAAAAAATCATTTATTAAGATTCCCCAAAAAGCATGAATGATCAAAAATCATTTCCATAGTTGATAATCTAAAAAATGCGTGAATCACCAAGCCATCTTGTTTCACTTTTGTTAGCATTGTATTTCAAGTACTCCAAAAAGGCTCATCCAAATAACCAATGTTTAAGAATCATCATTAGAAAAATCATGAATCCAACAGTTAAGATTAAAAATAGAAGTCTATTGTAGTATATTGGTCAAAGAATAGGTAAGCTGAACAATTGAAGAGTTGCTGGGTCTAAAAGTGTGCAAAATGCGCATAACTGACACGTGTGCTAACGCTTAAACTGACAGATAAAATAGTGTTTGGAGTGGATGACTTGGATCACGGTCCAGAACAATCCCAAAAATGATCAACAAACTGGAAACATACATGGATGTTCTTGAACCGTCTTTTAGGATTTGCTGGGTTAAGCTAAAATCCATTTTCTTAGCTTTACTCATGGGTCAACATTTCAGAATATTTTGGATACTTTGTTTTGGTTTTGGTAGTGACTGAGATGAGGCAGTCTCTGACTTGGTTTATCTCTGCTCTAGTTGTATGAATCACTACTATCATGTATTCATTTGGAGTATTTTGATCGATACATCTGGTTATTTAAACTGATCAAATAATTCACTAAGAAGGAGATTTTTAACCTTGCCTGCAAGCGCTCGAGATATTTCAATTTTACATGTGGGTTTGTGATGCTCCCCTGAAAAGTTCACCAATTGGTGGATTGTCTGATTAACTAGTAAATTGATTAGTCAACAAAAGGTGGTGATCTTTACAATCGCTTTTCTTTTTCATTAAGGAATTTTCTTTTACTTCTTTCTACAGATTTTTCCTGAATACCGATTTGGGTGAATGGTTTCAGAATTTGAGAAGGCAATTTCTTCGGAACTTGGTGAGTTGTGGGTTACTTGTTTTGAAACTTATCCTACTTTACCTACTAGTTAGATCCATTGTCAATCAGCCTGCCGGCACAAGTACATGATAAAAAGTTGAGCTAAGAAAATATTTTCAGTGCTTAAACTACTTAAAACTCTCATGTCTATGTTAGAATCTTTATATATTTTACATTGTTACCTGAAACCATTTCTGGTTTATCTTACCTTAGTTGTCCTACTCTCCTGGATTGGTAAAAAAGGGGCTATTGCCACAAAATGGGTTCAAGATCGACGTAATTCTTGTTAACAGAATCCATCATCAGTTTATCGCACTCCGGTTCCATCCAGGTGGTGACAAACGAAGCCAAATTCAACCTAGGGTTTCCATCCAGCATCAACTCATCGTTTATGATCTGATATGCTGCCTCTTTAGGGATTGAATTCTCCGGCATCTTGAACTTGGGAAGAGCTGTCAGTACATATCTGGAAGCAAAAGTGCAGTGCACTGATGCTTCAGAATCAGATCTCGTCGTCGTCGTAATCACCATTTCTTCTTTCTAATTCTAGAGAGAGAAAGTAGAGAGAGAAAGTGAGTGTTATGGACTGATCGTTCGCGTTACTTCCTTTTTAAGGCCTCTCTATCTCTCTCACTAGAGAAGAAGTGAGAGAGATCAAAGATCATAAAGGGCTGGAGATGGGCTAGCCAGTAAGATGGTGCCACGCCAGGGCTGGAGATGGACTGGCCAGTAAGATTATGCCACGTAATGGTGAAAGAAACTGACACGACGCGAGGGAATTGTAAAATTTTTAAAAGTCTGCCCGATACCTACTACCGATATGATAAAGTGGAGGAGCTAGCGAAGAAATTTGATATACTACAACTAAGCTGGACAAATGTTGTCTGGCTGTGTTGTCAAATGAAGGCCATCTAGCGCGACTCTGATGCGAAATAAAATCTGACTGACCTGCTTTAGATGCCACGTTGCATAGGGAAATTTTAAAATGTTCGTGGTCCTTTGAAGTTACACTTGTAAATATATGCTTGGTTAAACTGCGTAACACGGGCACTTACTTGGAAACGTGTTGGGGACCGCAATTATTATTAAAACAAGTATTGAAAACCCGTGCTTAAGCACCGGCACTGCTATGTAAAACTAACTAACTATTAAAAAAAATTAACTATATACAAAGGATCTTAGCCCTTAATTTTAATTATCCGATGGTTTAAATTATGCATGTTTAAACTTTACACTTCTTGTTTTTATTTATCTTCTACAATGCCCTATGCTTATCATAAAATAAGTATTTATAATATCTTAGAATTGAAAAAAAAAAATACTCATATAAAATTTAAAATTAATTATCAATGCAAATACTGTTACTGCTTACTACTAATTTTTAATCGTATAAACCTTTTTAAAAAGATAAATTAGCATTTTTTAAACGTATCTTATAAATGAAAAAAAATTAAATTGGTTATCATTACAAATATTGTTATTAACAGATTTTAATATTAATGTTAATAGTAAATGATAATTTTCTATTTTATAAACTTTAAAAAAAAAATATTATTGAGAAACAGTTTTATAGACCTCACCTTAGTAGTTATAGAAAGTAGTTGTTGAAAGTTGAAACCCTCCGTCGACAAATCGAACCATGCCTTATATTGGTTCTTCGGAATAGTTCTAGAATTAGATGCTAGTAGTAATCTCTTGGTTTAGTGAACAAAATTAATTAAAAAGAGATGAGTGAGTCAAAGAGAGAGAGATCTAAAGAGAGAGAGAGAGATTTGAGAGGGTATTTAATTTGCCTCCTTTTGTTTTATATAGTATTTTACATACCCTGTTTGAATCCAATTCGTAGTTAAAGTTCCAACAATCGAATAACACCTTCTTCCAATTTGTACTCCAATATCAACCTAGTCAGATTCTCCATCCTCATGTCTATGCAATTCATGTGAAGAACATAACTCTAGGAAACAGTGTTAACCTATAAGTATGAATACTAACCTTTGAATAGTTCATATCGGGGGTATATATTCAGAAGATAGATGACACAACGAAACAGTTGAAAAAGGTTCCAACGTTTAAACTTTCTATATCATAAATGAATTATTTCACAGCCGTGCACAAAAAACTTTTCGTGAAACTGGACGTCTTTATGTAAGGAAGCTGTTGGTTAGAAACATAAAACGGATAAGTGAAGAGAAATACCAGCTTATTAGAGTAGCAAAAGAAATAAAGAGAGGAGGTACGAAACGGTAGGTGTTGGGGCTTGATTTTAGGGATAATGGCTGATGAGATTGCTACGTGGCATGGTGTCTCAATAGTTAGTTCTGTTCAAACCACTTTTACTAACAAAAGAGAGGATGGCTGACGTGGCTTAATAGAATTTCGGATGGCTGACGTGGCTTAATAGAATTTCAAAAAACTTTGAGAGTTTCTATGAGATTGCCACGTGGCGTGTTTGGTTTCAATTATAATATAATAAAGATACCACGTGGCAGAATCTCAAGTTTAGATATTTTTTATACAACGAATTGGATATTAATCCTACCGACAGTGGGGGCTAGCACTGCTTCATTACTTTCCAAGGAGAGGACCTAACAACCAATTCAAGCTCACGGTTGCTTGATTAGGGCAACTCTAGTGGAGTCCCTAAACTACTTGATCAAGCAGTTTTGAGCATTTTAGTAGAGTCCCTTAACATCTTAAAATGGATTTTTTGCCACTAGTGTAGGGATCCTTAGTGGAGAGCCCAATAAACGAGCGAGACACCTATCGAATAGACGATACGCTCAACCATTGAGCAGAAGTTTTATTTTATTCCTATAAAATAAGAAATTAACTTTTCTATTTTTTTTTCCTATTTTTTCTCCTTAAAAAAATCTAACCAAATATCTCTCTCCTCCTTTTTTTCTCTCTCTTTTCTTGTATCTATTTTTTTTCTTTTTTTTAACCCCTTTTAAGGGATTACCACTAGAGCAAAAATACCTTTTAACCTCTAGGGTTAGACATTAAGGGATCCATTTTTACATATCCCACTAGACTTGCCCTTAGAAGTTGAAATGTAGTTACGTTATCAATTAGGAATTTTAAACCGTGTTCAAATTCTCTATCTTCATTTTGACTATGCGAAGAGTAAGTTTAGTGGGATCTTCAAATCTATTGATTTAAAGATTGAAGGGCTATAGTGCACTTCTCAAATCTTCAGATTGTTCTCTGTTTTTTAATTTGAGGATCCGTTAGTAGTACGGACCACCAAAGGAGAGGGTGGTGGTTAATGGATTGTCTATCGATCAACCCTCTATTTTCAGTGACTTTAACTCCTTCCTTTCCTCCTCTTTTTCTATTGATCGACTATCCATCAATCAACCTAATCTCTTAACTGAATTTGAGGTTTCAACTCTCAAACTTGAGCCTTGTCTTTGAACTTGCTCTTACCTAATATCATATCGTGGAGCTTACAAGAAGATGATTCTGTGGCTGATTTTTTTATAAGAATATTCTTCACGCCATATAGATTTTCTCACTAAAAATCAACATATTCTAAAACTTCTAACGCCATCAGAAGTTAATTGAAAAATCAACTGTCTACTGTCAAATATTTATACTACTAATAAATAGAACCTATTTCTGTGTCAATCAACGTTTGGCCCCTAATTAAATTGACAAAAAAAATCCTCAAATTATATGATGATCAAGTTCAAATATTATAAAAATTAAGGGAAAGTATGACATGATTTCAATTGATAGAGACTGTAATAGAGTGGCAGATTGCTTAGCAAGTTATGCCCATAGATTTTCTTCATCAGTAACTCGGGGATAGAAGTTCCTTCTATTTTTTTTGAAGTTATCTATGAGGATCAGTTTACTTCTGTTGTTGTTGCTAGTGTTGATAGTACTACTGTAACCACTGTAACTACAATACATGTTCCTTGTAATATTCGGCTCTCTTGTAAATAAAATACTTCTCTTTATCCAAAAAAAAATAGAATATGATTTAGATCATATTTACAGAAAATTGGCTCTTGAATTATATCTACATGGGCCCCACTAGATTGTTTAAAATGGATATTGTACAATCACTATTGATGTCCAATAAATTTTTGATGGGGTTAGAAGTTTTATAATCATATGAGTTTTGTTCTGGATGATCTACATGTTGAGGGGATCATCCTCACAAAAAGCAACCCTTGGGTCGTCTCCAGTTGGACTCACATAGCTTGTGTAAAAAAGTTTGTTCTCTACTTGAGGGAGTAATAAGAGATATTAACACTAATCAAATTGAATGACATGCCCCAAATAGTGCACAAATAAAAATAGATTTTGTTAACGTGTGCCTTTAGGGCATACATATTAGAGCAAGGCCAGTGGAAACCCCTTAACCCCTCAAAATTTTGAGTGGGTTGCGGGGTTAAGGGTGGGGCAGAGCCACTGGAGAAGTGTGAAGGCTTGCAGGACTCTTCTACGTCGCGGAAGAGTTCCGCGTTGGGCAATAAATGCCCAACCCCCGACCTCCCCTCCCCCTCCCCTTTTTTCCTTTCTCTTCCTTCTTTCTTCTTCCTTCTTCTTCTCTTCTTCTTCTTCTTCCCTACCCCACCAACAGTCGAAATTTTTTACCTTTTTTCTCAAAATTTTCATCTCAAATCTATTCAAATCTAGCCATTTATCCTCAAAAAAAAATTACATATTTGTGTTCTTCCGGGTATGACGATCGCATTTGCGTAGATTTCTATCAATTTCATCCGCAAACAAAATTTCAGTAAATTTTTTTTACTATATCTAACACTTTTAATTTTATTGTTAAGTTTGTGTTTTTTTTGTATGTTTGATTAGTTTAATTAGTATTTGATTAGTTTAAGGATATATTTTAGGGGATTTTAGCCAAAAACCCCTACTTGAAAAATATTTTATGATTTAGACCAACCAACGTTTTCTTTTAGTCTAAAACCGCTGGGTAAAAGACTGAAACCCTCTTTACACACACTGAAGAGGGTTTCAGTCCGTTATCCAAGGGCCTTAGACTTAAAAAAAAACGTTTGCTGAGTTAAATCCTAAAATACGTTCAAGTAGGAGTTTTTAGCTAATTTTTCCTATATTTTATTAGTTTAAGTATACATTGATTAGTGTAATGATATGTTTGATTAGTTTAATTAAACTTTGATTAGTATTTGATTAGTTTAATGATATATTTATTAGTTCAAGTTTAGTTTGATTAGTTTAACGATATTTCTGACTAGTTAAGGTTATATAAACACATCTTTAAATGAAATGTATATATATCATATTTATTTAATTAGTTATCTATAATTCAAATGTATTTTAATAATTTCGAACCGGTTGCTGATCCCATGTGCATTTTGCCCCTCCCGATTCTCAACAAGAGTTAAAAAATATTCGTGAACACGTTCGCAGTATTTGTCTTTCTTCTGGTTCGCACCTGTCTCGCCATCCTCGCTAATCAACAGAACATAACGAAAAACTGCTCGATCTTCCTCTGAACTATACCTTAAACCACGTTGCTTGTCTGCTATTATTGAAAATGTAAAATTTTTAAATTGTGGTAGATGTAGTAGGGTAGGAGAAGAAGGGAGGGGGAGAAGAAAAAGTATAAGAGAAAGAGTTTTAGTTTGAATGAGGGGTGGAGAAGAGGGGTTTATATAGAATTTTTAAAATCTGACAGTTGAGGAGCAACGGTCGGATCAACAGTTAGGATTTGAAATTCCTGCGGGACTCTTCTGCCGCAGCCTGGCATCGCAGAACTCTTATGCGTAGGCTCGCGGAAGAGTTCCACGAAGAGGAAATGTCCTGCGACGCATTGCGGGACTCTTTTGTGATTTTACTTGTCACGTAACTGTTGCGTGCAGGGGTACTCTTACGCGAGTACTCCTGAACCCTTACCACCACCCCAAACTAAGGGTTAAGCTAGAGGTTCTGGGGTTCAAGGGTACCCATTGGCCTTGATTTTTAGTTCACTTAAGGGTTTAAGGGTACCCACTGGCCCTGGCCTTAAGGTTAATCGTATACCTCTAACACAAAAAATCAGCTTAATCTAAAATTTAGTAGTGTAAATAAACGATTGACATTTAAAGTGATTTGTTTTGAGGCTAGAGATTTCTGATTAAGTTTGACTTTTGATGTACATAATATATAATAAGGACATCTTTTAAGTGCAAAAAATTCTAACAAAAATAATCTAACCTAGAAAAATATCTATTGTAGGCAAATGAAACACCACGTGGTAATTTTAAAGAGGGAGGTTATTGCACCTCCTCTTAGAACGCCTCCTTATAACGTCCCCTCTTGTAGGGTCTACATACGATGCATCTAAGGGTTAATTTGTTTAGAGGGTGTTCTCCTCACTTTGTATATCATCATATTCAAAAATTAGCTCGTTCTAAAACTTTTAACCCACTCAAATTACTTCTTAAAAATTGGTGACTATTTGAGGGGTCAAATAGTTACCAAATAGTTAGTAACTTTTAAAGGTTAATTTGAAGGGGGTTAGAGGTTTTAGAATAAACTGATTTTTTAATATAATGATATACATATTGAGAAGAACATCCTCTAAAAAATTGGCCTCTAGATGCATCGCATGTAGACCCCACAAGATAGGGCGTTATAAGGGGGCGTTCTAAGACGGGTTGCAATAACCTCCCTCAATTTTAAATGATGTACTCTTATTTTTTATTTTGGCTTCATCCGGGCTAGCTTGACAATCCCAGACAAAGCAGTAGACAATTGGATGAAGATTCTCAGAAACAAATAAACAAATTAAAAAAATAATTGGGTGAAGATGACCTTTTCGTCGGTTGGCGTTGTAAAGCACTTGTAGGCGTTAGTCCGGTGCACCACTTTTTTTTGGGGACTCCATTTGGCCCATCACTTGTTAACCTTGTGCGTCTGATAGTGTTTATTATGGGAAATTTTAAAGGCACTTCCCATAATTTTATCAACAGGTTCATTAGGTTGGACTTCGTCAATTTAGTTTGACCCAACAATTACTACAAGCAGTCCCCTAAGTGGTCAAACCCCTCTTTAGAAACGAAAGAGAAAAGACTACAAGTAAGATGCAGATGGATCAAGTTCAATACATCATTCCCCACGACTAAGATTCAACAGTGTTAGGGTTTATGAAATCCGAACCAAATCAGCAATTCCATGTACAACCAATATTTACAATGCATAATGAAGTTCTGTTTGTGTACTCATTTGTTCGAAATAGAAATTCTTTTGGCAAACTTTCACTCACCAAAGAGGGTCTCTACAGATGCAAATTCTGGTTGCGTTTGTTTCTCTAGAACATTTTTCCAATACCATCCTTTCGAGGAACAGATTCGGCAATATCCATTTTACGCCAATTTCCCATTGTTTGCACCATCTGTTCAACTTTATCAAACAGACCAAGTAGTCCGCCGGTGTGTATAAAGAGAATCTTTCTCCCTTCCCATTTTGTTGGATTCTCAGTTATGTCTTTCAGCATTCGAAAGGCAGCCTTTCCACTAAAGAAAGAGAAAAAGCAAATAAAAAATTTTACAAAGAATCGCATCGATTCAGAAAGAATTCATGCCTGCAGGATCAACTTAACATATTCATAGTTTTTTTGAAAGGGAACGAAAGAATTTTTATTAAAAGAACAGCTAAGCAATACAAGCCAGCAAGAGATTACAGAAATCCTCATAGCTGGTCACAGAAGCAAAATGAAAAACCAAAATTACAATGTGGAGATTATCTCAACATATCATAGTTTAAGGCCGATCAAATTGCTGTCAGGTATATCTATACTATTATGGTGCCAAAACTTGAAAGTTACCGTGTACTCAACCGTAAATTCTTTTTCTAATCAAGGGCATATTTTGGCATTTAATAAACTTCTAGATTAAATAATCCAACTCTAGCATTAAGTAACATTAAATAACATTACTTAATGTCAAGCACCTCTCACATTAAGCAATAACTCCAACTCTCTCGTTCCACATTTTACTTCCATTTTTACAAAAGGATATGAGAAAATTTATTGTGTATATCAGAAACATCACTCGCATGTTAGACTTCCTAAATATACATGCAGCCCGCTATTGATTCATGAGTAGTGACTTGTCTTGCAAAAGGTGTGGGACAAGGTACAAGTTTCATATATTTACAGATGAGTCTATGACGGTGTGCCCCGAAAAAAGAATGTTTTAATGGATCTCTGCCCTAACATATGGGCAGCCGCTCATAGGCCAAAATGGAGAGAATTCAGGGGTGACCACTGGTGAATTCTCCTCATCAAAAGGGATCATCATCTACACCAAAATCCGTGGATTCTGGAAATTATAACAATCCCATCTTAAGTGCAGGTTCAAGTGTTTTGGTTCATCCATTCACCAATAAATTCAAAATCTAGTAGCACAAGAAGTGTCAGGAATGATTCTTGAAGATTATTTTCATGGTCAGGAGATCATCCCAAAAAATCAGCCCTTCCTATGTGGGGCCCACAAGCATGTGTGGTTGTAAAAATCACATGTAGATGTCAATTAATGACTCTCAATTGGCTTCTTTTTATTATTATTATTGTTGTTGTTTCAAGTAGGCAATATTGCAACGGATTCTATTAGACTGATGATATTGAGAATCCTAGGATTCTCTATGAGCCATCCTACACTATGAGCCATCCTAGTTTTTCCAAAATCAACTATGTGCCATCTTAGGATTTTAGTATGAGCCATCTTCATTTATAATAATAAAATAATGAGGATTTAAATTTTGTACAACCACCTTCACAAATTTTTTATTTTAAAATGAACCCTCATAAAAAATTTTATTTTCAAAACAATCCTCTCTCTAAGAAATCTTTGGTGATTTTTCCAGTGAACTTTTGGCTAATATCCGGTGAATCTACCAAAATCATCGCAAAATTCATAAATCAGATGCCACCCCATTCGGTCTTCCCGTTTGGTTGGATCAAAAATGTGCATGTGTCATCACGTGTCATAATATAATGGCCTGAAATCCTCAACCGCCGGTCGCCACCGGTAACCGTTAAAAAAATCAGAATGTTTTTTAACACCCTTCACCGCCTCCACCACCGACCACCCCCTCTTTTTTTTTTCCTGCTTCAAATCCACCCACCACCGTCACCGTCATCTTCTTCCCACCATTTGACAGACCCTTCCTCCTATCTCTCTTACTAATCAATTTCTTCTTCTCTTCTTCCTTTTCATTTTCTCTAACTTTATCAGAGTAAGGAAGGGAGGTAGAGAAGAAAGTGTGAGAGGGAAAGTGAGAAAGGAAAGAGAGATAAGAGGGGAAGAGAGAAAGAAAGGGGAAAGAGAGGAATCAGAGTCCGACGATGAGCCCTCTCCCCTCTTTTTTCTCTCTCTTCCCCTTTTTATATCTTATCTTAAAAAATATGTAATATTTTATATTAAAATGATAGGATGGCTGATAGTGAGTAATGGTCAAAATTAGATCAAAATTGATTTTGAGCAACATGAATTTCACCTAGGATGGCTCATAGAGAATTCTAGGATTCTCTTTATCATCATCCTTCTATTATTAAATGGGATGCCTCCATCAGGATGGTACTTAACATTTCTCCCATATCTATCACTTGCAAGCTTAAGGGAATACGTATAGGTCTAACTAATCTAACTACCCCAGCCCACCGCACCATGGCAGAGCTCGGGAGGAAGCTAAAAGGAAAAAATTGATAATATGATTTGAGAGAAAAGGACTGCGTCGTACCTGTAAACCGGGTCAAGGACAACTCCTGTTGCAGCAGCAATTTATTGGACAAAACTAAGTTCCTCGGGGGTGTTCATGGCATAGCCCAAACCTTTTGCCTGTGAAAACAAAAAAAAAATAAAAAAATGATGCTCTATTAGCAGTAAGAAACAAAAGCACCAATTTACTATTTGCAGCAAAACAAAAACAATGCCATCCCAAGTTCGCAAACCATAATGAGAACTCTGCTACTTAACATATGCAAGGTACTAAATTTTACCTCACGTCATATTTCAGGGAGTTCAAAAAAATTCTTCTTGAAACATGATCGATGGTTAAAACAAGCGTAAGAACTCACATAACCTATCAGAATGAAATAAACAACTATATGGAGTGGGGAAACAACAGTTATGAACATGTAAGGGAAGAGCGTGAAAGTTAAAAACAACAACAGTTACACAAGAAATTAGCATAATTATCAGATCTACCATATTGAGTACATCATTTGAAAACAGAAGAGAAAATGATAAATAGAAAGTTCACAGCACAAATCTTCTGTTCAATTAGCACCATCCTGACAAGGGAACTTGGGAGTCTGGATGCATATAAAAGTTCTCATGGGTATTCTAAAATACTAAGATTTTCAACAAATTAGAACATAAACTGCAACGTGCTCTTCTCACACTTCCGTCAACACCATAAACATATATTCCAACAACAAATAACAATCCAGATGCGCTTCTAGGAGTAAAAGAAAAAAGAAAAAGAGATCTGAATATTATGGAAGAAGAGAGATCGAAAAATTAAGATTAGGGTTTCAATATAGAGCAATAGTCCTGTACGAAAACTCGGACTAGAATAGAAAAACATACTGCAACCATTAACCTTAAGCATGAACAATAACAGTGCCAAGAAAATATAAAAAGGGATCTATGTAAAGAACAAACTTAGCTAATCCACAAAAATGCTCACATCTTGAATGTTGACTATATCAAGTGAGCTAACACCTGCATGCAGTCCATCAATCAGGCCTTGAACATAGTCATGAAAGTAATCGGGGTCATCACAAACAGAGAAAGCATGAACCTGCAGTAACAAGACCTCATTAGAAAAGTTAATAAATGAACTTACGTGCATGGAGAAATTACAAAATAAAACATCACGTACGTTTGCCTTCAAGTTACTCAGCCAAGACCCCAATGACAGACCAGCAATAGTACCCCCGCTAGAATAAGAGAGACAAAAAATGGTTTATGTTACTTTACATTCAGTTCTTTGCAATGATAGAACGAAAAAATCCACAAGGAAAAAATACGACAGAATAAAGATCTAATATTGAAACAAATGAAACTCCAGATGAGCAAGTGCCACTCCACCTATATGTCTCAGTTACACTTTCAAGGAATTCCTAAAAAGGTCGCTACAGGGCCATCGCAGGAGATTTAGGATAGGTAGTTCTATTCTACAGAATTCTCCAGGGACAATTCCGAATTGGGTCATCTGACACAAGGATGATCAAATCTGATATGGATCTCAAACAGGGAGGGAAAATTAAAAAAATAAAACCATATATAAAGTCCAGAAAAATAGGAAGAAATTTAAAATCATATTAGTTGAAGCCTTGATATATTTTCAAATTTAACCATTTTGATTCCCTGATTGATGCAAGTTTATGAAGCATGTAAGCTGATTTGGATGTCTGAAGTAACGTTTCATGGTTTGTAGTTTGTGATGAATTTTGATTTATTGATTTGGGGTTTTCCAAATTTAGTTTAGGTATATGTCAAGCATGGATGAGGCGAATGATGCAACCAAAAGCATTGCAACAACCAACCACCGCATTGACCCTAACATTTGGGTGAGACAAAAACGCAAAAGAACATGGACAATAAAAAATCTGGAAACACTGGAATTTGGTTGCATATGAATAAACATTATGTGAAGACGAAATTGAAACCTTTGTTGGAAATTGTGATTGTATATATTGCAGAAAAAATGTTACCGGCAATGGAACTAGTACTTTGTGGACACATCTTATGAAAGATGTACAAAGTATCCCTATAATAAAGGAAATGACAAACAAAAAGTCGTATCTTTTAATAGAGCACAAGTTTTTAATTGAAAGGTTGAACACGAAATATGTCGCAAGTCTCTTGCAAGAATAATCATCCTTTGCAAACTCCAATTTAGTTTCAAAGGTTTTGGGCAATTTATTCAAGATCTGAACCCCACGTTTGGTTTTAGAACACCACTGAGACCAAAGATTTCTTAAACATCCTTCAAAGGAAATAAGGAAATTGAAAGATATATTGTCATCACAACTATAATTCATAGACGATTTGTGGGCTTCCATCAAAATTCTTGGATATATTTGTCTAACAACACCTTATGTAGAAAACAAATCATCAATATTCATATGATTCCATATCCACAAAAGGGTGAGGTCATTGCACAAACCGTGAAGACATATTTGTTAGAGAGGGGTATAAAAAACTTGTGCCCAATTACCGTTTATAATGCAAACTCAAATGAGAAAAGAGTTACAAGTTTATTAAAAAAAAATTAGTAAAAGGAATGAGTTGCAAGTTCTTTCATGTAAGATGCTTTGCACATATCCTCAGTCTTCTTGTGATTAATAAAGTTAATGATTGGAAACCCATTATTAAACACCTTCGTAAACATGTGAAATATGCAAGGAGTTTTCTCTCTCGGTTGCAAATGTTTAAGAAATGTGATTAGGATAAGAGAGTTGAATTAACAAGTGTTTGTACTCAATAAAAGGTAAAAACAAGATGGAATTCTACCTACCTTATGCTTGGTGCAACAAGGCAATTTGTAAAAGCATTTGAATGGATGGAGGAGCAATATATAAGATTTTCAATGAAATTAAACACTTCTTTCTCCTTTTGCACTTGAGTAAGATTGTCATCTTCAATCTTTTTGAAATATTCGACAGACCAATTCCCCACATAATGCAATTTATAGCGATGATCCATTAGTACCACAACAACTAAAATTGGGTTAACATAGTCAATGTTATAATAATAGTCAAAATTTTCATTCATTTGATAGCTATATCACAAAGAAACGCGAATCAAATCTTAATCTGAATTTAGATTTGGCTCTGACACCACCGCAAGTCATGACAGAAAGAGGGGAGCTCGAGGACATCATTCAGCGGCTATCTAAGAAGGAACGCGGGGACATAGGTTAGGTGCTATTGATGGAACATGGTAAGCCCATCTTTCTCCATATGGAAGTGCTGCGGGCACATAGAGATGATCACTCTTTATATTCTCTAAGATAGTGCTCTTTTTTCTTTCTTTTTTGATGCCGAGATGTCCGAGACTCTTAGAGCACCTGACTAGTTCTTGGGATAGTGCGCCCCCCGAAATATACACTACCAGTTAAATTAGGGATAAATCCCCATTGGGTGGCCACCATGGGGATTCGAAACCTCAACTTCTAAGTTGTGAGGTGAGAGTTCCACCGTTAGGCCATCCCCTGATGGTTAGATAGTGCTTTTGATTGTACTTAATTCATCAAAGTATGAATCAAATGCGATATAATGGTAGCCGGATATACATAATGTTAGAAGGTAAAATCTTTCCAAAAACGTGTGCAAACATTCCAAATCCCTCTCCTCCATATGACCTATCCCATTTGCTTCAAGCCCATGTTTATAGCTTATGTATTGCTCCTTCACTTGTTCAAATGCTTTTATAAATTCTATTGCCACACCAAGCAAAACGTAGGTAGAATTCCATCTTATTTTCACATCTACGAACAAACACTTCCTAATACTAATTCCCTCATGTGAAGCACATATTTTGCAACCGTAACGGAGAACTCCTCACATACTTGATATGTTCAGGAAGGCGTTTTATAGTGGTTTCACATCATAAACACCTTCAATCACAAAAAGGTTGACGATATGTGCAAAACATCTTACGTGAAAGAACTCTCTCTAATAATGATCATTTCTTTCACTAAATCCTTTATTTCAAACTTGCTACTTACCTTGTCATTTGACTTTGCACTACCAACAGTGATTGTGAACAAATTTTTTCGCCCCACTCTAACAGACATCTCTCTACACCTTGTTCAATTACCTCACCCTTATGTGGATATAGAAACACACAAAAATTGATAATTCTTTTTCTAACTTCCTATCTATCCTTCTCAACATAGTGTGCCCATAGGCACATATATCAGAGAATTTGGATGGAAGTCCACCAATCAATTCTGAGGCATTATGGCATACTCATGTAGATGACAATATTTTTTATTTCCTCTAAAGAAATGTTTAAAAAACTTTAAACATGGTGGTTTTAAAAACCAAATTATACTTGGGTTTCATATCTTGAAGAACAACCAAAAACCTTTTTTCAACAAAACTAAATTGGGGGTAGTAAAGGATGATCACTTTTGCATGAGATTTGTGACGTATTTCGTGGTAAAACCTCCTATTCGAAACTTGAGCTCTTATAAAATATACGAGGTTATGTTTGTCAAATATTGCTTTAAGGATACTTTGCAAAAAATTTTATTAAGATGCGCCCACAAAGAACTAGTTCCTTTGACGAAAGGACAATTAAAACATCTCCACAATACATACAAATATCTATTCATATGCGACCACAATTTAAAACTTCCAATTTCCATATTTCATACCTATTCTTTTGCGTTTTCTACTCACTTAGGTATTGGGGTTGCTGGTTGCTATATCGTTAGGTTTGCTAGTTGTTACAACGCTCTTGGTTGTATCATTTGCCTCATCCATTATTGGCATATACCTAAAATAAATATGGAAACCCCTAAAATCAGCAAATCAAGATTTACTACAAAATACAAACCACTAAAACTTGCTTCACACTTTGAAATCAGCTTATAGTTTGTGAAGGCCATAAATAACCTTGAATAACTCAAGGAACCAAAACCATAGAAACTCATTTTTTTTTTTGTAAAAGTTAAATTTTTATTGAGAATAGCCAATGGCGAAAAATGATACAAAGAATTAAAACAAGAAAGAGAAAAATCAAGAAAAATAAAAAGTCTCAAAACCCTAAAGCCTGAAAATCTATCAGGGCAACAACTAATATTTGCATTACATGAAGGCTATACAGTCTTTTTAACCCCTATATGGACCAAACTTGAAAACATAAACTAAATGAATAATCAACATTAGCTAGGTAAATGAAAAAATTCCTCATACCAATAAAGAAGTTACAAAAAATATTTATGTTAAAGTATTAAATTGTGGGACTGAGTCAATAAACCAGGTAATATTGCTACCACTTTGTGTTTGGTAGTCCAAAAGTGATTCTCAAATACAAATCAAACAATTCCTCACGCAATATCTAAGACAACACATTTAACAAGTGTGACCAAGTTGTGCAAATTTGATAATTATGTTGCTTGAGGTCGGGATTGTGGTTCCAATTCCTATAGAAAATCTTGGATACAAAGTGATAAAGCAAATGGCCATTCATATCACAGCCGTCTACTTAACCAAGAATTGAGGATGATTGCCATTATTTCTAGAAAAAAAAGGTTGTGTTTGTGAAATTACAACTCTCTAAACCCAGTATTCCAATAGTTGTTGACTTGTTGATATCCCACACATATCCAAGGGGAGCAAATCGAGCAAGTGCATCTACGTTGTGCCTGTTTAAAAAGGTTGTTGTCAACTCCTTATATCATGCTTCCAGTTAGATTGTAGATGTCCTAAGCATCCGAGGGTGACAAGTCCAGCAAGTGTGTCCAAGTTGCTGATGATTACGTAAGCAGTTTTCCCTGCTCTTTACTTAGTTTACGTTTGAACAAGCACAAAGACAATAACTTCTACTTTTATTGGCAGATATGAATGTTAAGAATGAACAACACATTATAGAAACTTCAAAATCAGCTATAGGTAAAAGCTTTCATGAATTTATAAAAATCGCCAAATGTGGTTGAGATCAATAAAATTCCATTCAACTTCGATAGAAAAATTAATATGCTCTAGTGTGATTGTTCTTTCTCTCTTGCACATTCCCCTCTCCTTTTCTCTTTTGAGTTTTTTTAACGTGTACCAAGTCAGCCAAGTTCTTTGTTGCATTAGAAACAATACCAAGTCTTATTAACTTCAATGATCAATTTCAAACCAGAACAAGGCCTAGACATCCAGCCAACTTTTAACTTCCTCACATCAAAAGAGTCCAACAATACTCATCACCCAGAAGACGAGCCATCATAATGAACCTTCCATATCTAAGAACTCAAAATTGATTTGTGTAAAATGAAGACTCCAAGGAATTTAGAGGTGAATATTTATTTGGACCACACTAGAAATATTCTTCACAATATTCAATTTCGAAGCTAATACTGAGATAAACTATTATAATATGGAAAAATGTAAAAAAAATCCTTATTTTGTAGGGGACCGATGATTTTAATCCCTCACCAAAATAATTTTATAATTTTAATCCTTAGTTTTTTAGACTTTATGATTTTAGTCCTTAAAAAATTATAGTGTTATGATTTTAGTCCTTAAAAATTAAAAAAATATGTAAATGATTTTAAGAAAATACCTAAGATACCCTTGTTCACGTTTTCTAACCTTAAATCTCGTAGTACTATCCCGTCAGAATAAAAAAGTAGATTTTTGACCCCTTTAGGAGCAAAATTGGACTTAGTCTATTTCTATAAAAGTTGTGCGAAATGGAATTTCCTTCGAAAGTAGGTATTGTGGAGAAAATTATGAGTTACGAGCAGAAAGTTACAGGCAAAATACAGTAGCAGCATCAACTTGGGTTTTAGTTCTAGTTCAAGTTTCTCTCTTCTCTCTCTTGTAATTGCAGGTTTGAACTTGCTAAAACAATTCTGAACTTGCAAAAGTAAGTTTAAAATTGAATGATAACCAATACCAATAAAACAGAGAATATAAAGTTGACCAAGCTAACAAAAATTGCATAAACAAAAGGGATTATGCGATTATGTCACTTCTGCTTATGCGATTTTTGTAAGCTTAATTAGTCAACTTTTGATTCATCAAATATTTTGTTTTATTTGTATTGGTGACCATGCAATTTCAACCTTACAATTGAAAATTTTAAAATTGCAATTGCAAGTTCAAACCTGCAATTAAAAGTTTAGACCTGTAATTTCAAGTTCAAAATTGCAATTGTAAGTTTAAAATTATAATTGCAAGATGTCAAACTAGCAATCTTAAGTTTGAAATCTGTTTTTTGGAGTTTAAATGCAAGTTTGAACTTGATAATCATGTAGTTTGAATTGAAAACAATTTTTTGCAAGTTTGAACTTGCAAATCATGTTAGTTTCGATTGAAATTTATTTTTGTGATTTTTAATACAAGTTTGAACTTACAAATCATGCATTTTTTATTGAAATCTATTTTTTGGAGTTTTAATGCAAGTTTGAACTTGCAAATACAAGTTTAAACTTGCAAATCATGTTAGTTTGGATTGAAATTTGTTTTCGTGATTTTTAATGCAAGTTTAAACTTACAAATGCAAGTTTAAACTTGCAAATCATGTATTTTTTTATTGAAATCTGTTTTTTGGAGTTTTAATGCAAGTTTGAACTTGCAAATCATGTAGTTTGGATTGAAAATTGTTTTTTTGCAGGTTTGAACTTGCAAATCATGTTAGTTTGGATTGAAATTTATTTTGTAATTTTTAATATAAATTTGAACTTGCAAATCATGTATTTTTATTGAAATATATTTTTTAGAAGTTTAATGCAAGTTTGAACTTCCATATCATGTAATTTGGATTGAAAACTGTTTTTTGCAAGTTTGAACTTGCAAATCATGTATTTTTTATTGAAATCTATTTTTTTAGAGTTTTAATGCAAGTTTAAACTTGCAAATCATGTAGATTGGATTGAAAACTGCTTTTTGCAAGTTTGACCTTGCAAATCATGTTAGTTTAGACTTACTTTAGCAAGTTTATACCTACAATTATAAGTTCAAACTTGCTTTTGCAAGTTCAGAATTGTAAATGCAAGTTCAGACGTGCAACTACAAGTCCAGACCTGCTTTAGCAAGTTCACACCTGCAATTGCAATTGTGAACTTGCAATTGCAACTTCAAACTTACTTTTGCAAGTTCAGAATTGTAATTACAAGTTCAGACTTGCTACAACAAGTTCAGACTTGCAATTGTAAGTTTAGACCTGCTTTAGCAAGTTCAGACTTGCAATTGCAAGTTCAGACCTGCAATTGTAAGTCCATACCCTTCCAATTGTACGTTCATAATTGCAATTGCAAGTTTAGACTTGTAATTAGAAGTCTAGACCTTCTTTAGCAAGTTCATACCTAAAATTGCAAGTTCGGACCTACAATTGTAAGTTCAGACCTGCAATTGTAAGTCCATACCCTCCCAATTGTACGTTAATTGCAATTGCAAGTTCAAATTTGCTTTAGCAAGTTTAGACTTGTAATTAGAAGTCTAGACCTTCTTTAGCAAGTTCAGACCTACAATTGCAAGTTCAGAATTGTAATTGCAAGTTCAGAATTGTAATTGCAAGTTCAGACTTGCAATTGCAATTGCGAGTTAAGATTTGGTTTAGTAAGTTCAGACCTATAATTAAAAGTTTAGAACTGCAATTGCAAATTTAGACCTAAATTTATAAGTTCAGACCTGCAATAGCAATTCTAGACCTGTAATTGCAAGTCTAAACCTTCAATTAGAAGTTCAGACCTGCAATAGCAAGTCCATATATATTTTAGCAAGTTCAGACCTGCAATTAAAAGTTCATACTTGCAATAGCAAGTCCAGACCTGCTTTATCAAGTTCAGACCTGCAATTGCAAGAGAAAGAAGTTGAACTATAACCCGAATTGATGCTGCTACTGTATTTCGCATGTAACTTTCTAATAATAACTCAGAATTTTCTCCACTATACCTACTTTCGAAGGAAATTCGATTTCGCACAACTTTTACAGAAATAGACGAAGTCCAATTCTCCTCTTAAAGGGGTTAAAATCAACTATTTTGTTCTGACGGGATATTACTACAAGTTTCAAAGCTTTGAAATAGAATATTTTTAAAAGTTAGTTATGTCTTTTTAAAACTAGGGACTAAATTCACAAATGTTTTTATCCATTGGATTAAAAACACAAGGCTTATGAAAATAGGGACTAAATTCACAAAACCCCTTATAATATTCAATGAAAAAATGGATTTCATATGCATAGGAGACGTTTGGTAACTATTTCTAATAATTAATTATATGCTTCATAATCAATTATGGGTTAGTGTTTCACAAAAAACAAGAAAATTAGAAAAGCAATTATCTCGTGATGAAAAATAGATTTTTCCATCAAAACTATAAACAAAGAAGAGGTGTTTACATAAATAGAAATTTTTTTTAAGTTGAGCAGGGCATCTTTCTTCCTCTGCAACTTCTTTTCAACTCTCATGCAAAATAAATGTTAATGGTGTTTTGCATTACAAGTTAGAGAACTGAAAACACCACCGTCTTGTTAGTGTTTGTAATAATGCCAAAATGAGAGTGGATTAAGGAGAGACTATACACTTTTACCATGTTAAAAGTCTGTTTTGGGTCCTACATAATTTAAACATGTTTGTTTTAATAATATTTATCTATAAAACTGTTGGTTAAAATTTCTATAAGAAATAATGCTTAGAGAATTGTACGTGATGCAATTATTTTTGGCCTTCGAAACGATTTTCCCATAAATATTACCAAACGAGGTCGAAGCATCAGCATTTACTTGAGGCCACAACTGTACTCTTGTATGAAAGCATTTTCCAAGACATATTGTTCAAAACAGAGTTACCAGATTCACTACCCTCCCCTGCGTACTGCGAACCAGTACGTGCGTACCCTTTTAGGGTGCGTTCGCATACCAAAACGTTACTTTGAGCGTACTCTTTTTATTCTGTAACTAGTTTGTCCAACAACAAAAAAAAAACCCTAACTAGGAGAGGGAAAAATCCTAGCATAGCTATTCTAATAGAGAAAACAGACTACAGAGAAAGAGAAAGAGAGAGAAAGTGACCTGTCACCATTAGAGCTGAACTTGAGAGTTTGGACTTTGGATCTGTTGATGATTGAGTAAGGCTGATGTATACACCACAAGCATAGAGAAGTCAATATCGATCTCTCCCACAGCATAATCCATCACCCACACAACCTCTGATTTCATCTTTCAACAAAATGAGACAATGTTCAAGAGTCCAACTCTCTTCTTTCGTATTCTTCTTATGAGAATAAGATGGAAAACCCCTTTGGTAGGGTTTTAATACAATAGGCAGAATTTTGATGTTGTAAGAACATCATATTAGGATGTAACCCTTTGAGAAGGGTTTTACTTAAATTAGATCAGTTTTGATGTAACAAATACCATCAAATTTAGATGGAATATGTTTTAAGAGAGTTTATTTTAGTTGGCAAAATTTTAATATCTTAATGTTTTCAAAATTTTGATGTACCCAAAGAAACAATTACTTTACTAGCAAGCAAGCAATCTAGCGTACCTTCCTACTTGTTTTAGGTTAAGTCCCATCAATTCTTTCCTTTTTTTTTCTTTTTGAAAAAAAAAGATCCCATCAAGTCCTTTGTCAGTTGTCACTATTAGTATTAATAAATATATTCTTTCCTTTCCAATGTTACTTTTATGGCAAGTAAACCACTATACTAGTAATAGTGTACCGAATAGGTATACCCCTAACGTACAGCATGCCCGTACTGGTACCGCGTACCGAAGCGTACCGCGTTTCTGGTAACATTGGTTCAAAAGCTTCATTTATATCTTGTTATTTGATCGATATATTTGCATACTAAGTGTCTAAAACCCCATTTCAAATTAGGTAATCTGAGCCATTGGTGTTACTTCGAACTCAAAAGACCTTAACATCCCAATGTTAAGTAGGATCCATCCACTTTCTTTATATTTATAGGTTTGAGTAGGAAACTACTATTTTTCACTTTATTTTAATACTTAGAAGTTGATCTCATGAACCTCCATATGAAACAACCTGATCTCCACATAGATAAAATGATTAGGCATGCATATTAAGGCTTGGATGAGTTAATCTACATGAGCTATGAAATTTTCGATAAAAAAGAAAAAAGCAAAAGAAAGAGAAAGACCTGCCGCATGCTACAACAATGTCGTCAAATCCTATTTTTCCTTGCCCAGTCTGAAGTTGCTCCTCAATCTCCCTAACCGCTTCAATGTAGCCCCTGTACAAACCAAGTGGTGATCAGTTTTGACAAAATGAAAGTATTAGTTATATATTCAATTGACATCAAGAGCATAACAACTTCTCTTTGTTCCATTTTGTGAAAGCAGGAATCTCAAAAATCAAATTTCTAAAGTAAGCTAATCAGAAAAGTATAACCATGAAAGTATTACTTAATACTATCAAATATCTTAGCAACTATGGAGCTCTAGTTTCAGTAAAGAACTGACAACATATTTATACAGGAGTTGTTAGAAGAAAGATAAACGGTATACGTACATATGGGTGCAACCATGTAAACTATGAGATCAATTGAAACACATGCTCATACAGTACCAATATAGTTCAAGTAACAAAAACTGCTCAAATAAAATAAAACTATGTAGGAGAAGTAATAAGCCCTTATCAAGAATATTTGAGTGCCAAACATATATCAACTAGACAAAATAAATATAAAATTATACCTTTTCTTTTGGGTCAAAAGTGAGAGGGAACAGGAAATAAAAACGTTGCATCTACTCCATATCTTTTTATATTTGAAGAACCCATTGGCTTCGTATTTAAGTGAACAAACCAAGTCATATATTGTTTTCACTTTTGAGACTTCCCTTAATTCAAGCCAGAACAACATTTTTCAAACCTAATAAAAGACAGAAAACAAAAGAACGGAACTCTCAAAGTCATTGTGGAATAACCTTTAAAACTGGTGAACAACTTTGATTTACACATTCTGACAGTGGGAGCGAATTAGAATCCAAGATATTTTAATAAAAAATAAAAACTGCTTAAAAACTAGAAATATGCTACTTCAATTTTTTTGTCAAATTACAAAATACCTAAATTCAAGACATGTATGTGAAGAGAAGCCAAATAATGCATATCAAAACAAAACTAAACATTAGAGAACCTAATACTCTTAAGTGATTAACAAAGAAATGTCTAAATAAAAGAGATATTGAGACATAACCATGTCCTAAGTAAGTAATGTTGCTAGAAAATAAGTAAGTATTTCAAAAACTATGTCCTTAAGTGAGGAATAAGACATAATGTCAACCATTTCTCACCAGGTTCCAAGAGAGTTTGATCCACCAACAGGAATTACATAAGGCCTCCTCCCTTCATTTAGTAATCTCTCTTTGAGCAAATTAGTAAAAGCCTGGGGCATAAAGAAGGACAGTACAGCTATAACTCATTAGAATGGAAAAAGGATAAAAGTTTAGAAAATTAGTCCACACTAAAACTTCTTTTATTACTTGACAATGTCAGATATGGACAAGACATACACGAAATGTTAGCGCACCGAAAAATTGAAACTGGAAGGCATAGAAAAATAAGATGAATCAACATGGTAGCCATGAACACACCAACCATCCATTCATTGACACATGGTGATATTAGAAGAAATGCATTATAAGTACATAACTGATCTATAAATGCTCCAAATAAAGGAAATAATAATTTGTGGTATTGCATGTTCTAATGGAATTTATGAACAACTACTTGTAATAAAAGCTGCATTTCCAAAATATTAATGACTAGTTACTTTTTAAAATCTAAATACATAATATTATAGAGAGAAGGAATGGTTAAGTGGGGGAAGACAAACCACACTCCCAATTTTTGCATATTCTTCTTTGGAAACAAGTTCAATATGAGCTCCAACTAAACGCTCAACAAGAAGGTTTCCAGTCAATCCAGGATCTTTGTCCATTAGAACCTACAAGAAATTCAGAAAGAAATTCGATGAAACAACTTAACCAAAATCCTTGATAAAAAAACATAGTTTACAGAACAAGTGAAATTAAAAAGAAGTACCTTGGAGGTACGAAGTATAAGATGACAATCAAGATTCAAGTACTTAGCAGCTACAGCAGTTGCTCGACAGTGATTGCTTTGGATGCCTCCAATGGTTATAATGCAGTCTGCACCCTGTGCTATGGCATCTGCCATCAGGAATTCCAGTTTCCTGACTTTGTTACCGCTCAATTGCATTCCTGAAAGGTCGTCACGCTATATAATTCAAGATTCTCATGTCAGTGTAAATGAAAAGGGCGATAAACAAGAGACAAATCAGTTAAACAAGATCACAAAAACAAAAATTTCAGTGTTGCAGTATGCCCATGGTACAAAATTTCGATATCCTTAAGTGTATCAATGACCCATAAAAGGAAGACAATAATATAGAGAAACAAAAAATCATATTGCATTGTTAAAAATTTCAAAAAACTATCACTATAAAATGTCATAGATTCATCAAGATAGTATATCATTAAAGATATACACTAAACATGGTGTCAATAACAGAATGAAAAGGAACCAGATGTCAATTACCTTTATCCAAACTTCGACATTTTTTGGCAAATTGGGAAGAGCCCATTTGTGAATAGGAGTAGGGACCTGATAAAACAAACATTATCACAAGGAGTGTCATTTTAAAAAAAAAAAACTATGAAAAGTATGATCTGCATTAACCTAAGTTCTTGCTTGAATAACCATTTTCAGCCCCAGAGAAAGATACTTGTTTGCCTAAAGAAATAAAAAAAAAAAAAAATTGCCCTTTTTGGCTTTCTATCCAAACAGTTCACAATTATCATACAATGAGAAATCCTTTGCAAACTCAATGCTACTTTAATCCATTCGAAAGATCAAATTTTTTAACCAACGGTCTGTGAATTTGAAGGTTTTATTGAGAGGAGAAGCAGAGAGAGAGAGAGAGAGAGAGAGAGAGAGAGAGAGAGAGAGAGAGATTACATGAGCGAGAGAGACGACGTGAGAAGGGAGAGGGTTGAGATGGAGGGCCCATGAAGGAGGATCATAGGGTTTCTTGCTGAGGAAACCGAAGCTCTGTTTTGATCCATCGCCTTCCATTAGAGAGAAAACGGAAGTCCTCTGAGAGGGGCTTCTTCGTCTGTTAATGGCTACCGGGCGGAGAAAAACAGAGGATGATGAACAACCACCCAGCCGCATTGGACTTTCAGCAGCTCTTTAGTTTTTTTGCAATCGTGAAGAAGTGGTACTGGACATGCGCATTGAAAATTGGGAGCGGCTATTTTTCGCTTTTACGGTTTCCATCTCCACTTGACAAAAATGCCACCCATATCCCTTCTACTGTTTCCACCCATTTTATATTTTCCACCCTTCGCTTCTTTCATTCTTTGAGTCTCAAGTTTCTTTTCTCCCTCTCTCATGTTTTACCATAAATGCCCTCGTTGCGCCTCCAAAATCTCAATCTCATCCTTTCTTCAACATTCAAACATCAATACTGTTACCTCCACATTTCCCGCTTCAAACCCAATCACTCATTCTCAGCCGTCCATCACTTCCAACAATGAAGAATCAAACCTCCTTCTGCACTACCTCTCCAACAGAAAACTGCAAGAGGCACGAAACCTGCTTGAAAAAATGCCTCAAAGAGGCAACTGCAGTAGTAATGTTGTTTGTTGGACTTCGATTCTATCCAATTTCGCCAAAGAAGGTTTCATCAATGAAGCTCAATCCCTTTTTAATCTTATGCCCCAACGGAATCTTGTTACTTATAATGCAATGCTATCGGTTTACGTACAATCCGGGAGGATTAATGATGCTTGTCGATTCTTTGAAGAAATGCCTGAAAAAAATGTGGTTTCTTGGACTTCAATGCTTTGTGGACTAACCCATGTTGGGAGAATTTTGGATGCTAGAGTTTTGTTTGATAACATGCCTGATAAGAATGTTATTTCTTGGAATTCTATGATTGTGGGTTTGATCAGAAATGGTGAATTAATGGAAGCTCAGAAACTTTTCAATATAATGCCTGAGAGAAATCAGGTTTCTTGGAATACGATGATAGCAGGTTATGCTGAGAACTATATGATGGAAGAAGCAAGGGTTTTATTTGACTCAATGTTGGAACCTAATGTGGTTACTTGGACTAGTTTGATTGCGGGTTATTGTCGAGCAGGAGATGTAGAAGAAGGATATCGGATTTTTAGCGGATAGGAATATTGTTCCTTGGACAGCAATGATTGGTGGGTTCACCTGGAATGGTTTCTTTAAGGATGCATTATTGGTTTACCTTGAAATGAGAGGGATCAAAGATTTGAAACCGAATGGAGAGACATTTATTTCACTTGTTTACGCTTGTTCGGGTCTGGGTTTTTGCCGGATTGGTAAGCAATTACATGCCCATTTGATTTTAAATGGATGGGATCATGATGATTATGATGGACGGTTATCGAAAAGTTTAATTCATATGTACTCTGAGTTTGGTGTCATGGATTTTGCACACTATATTTTCAGTAAGAAGACCAACACTTGTGTGTTACAGTCTTGTAATTCTATGATTAATGGTTATATTAGGATTGGATTGTTGGAAAAAGCCCGACATTTGTTTGATAGAATACCTATTCGAGATGGGATAGCGTGGACTTCTATGATCTCTGGGTATTTTCATGTTGGTGATGTGAAAGAGGCATCTTATCTCTTTGACAGGATGCACTGGAGAGATGCTGTTCCATGGACCGTAATGATATCAGGGCATATGCAAAATGAGCTCTTTACAGAGGCTATCTATTTCTTTTCAAAAATGCGGTTTGATGGGATTAAGCCATTGGGTTCGACATACTCTACCCTTCTCGGTGCCAGTGGTGCAACAGCTAATCTTGATCAAGGGAAGCAA
>MVGT01002378.1:2126-48156 GCA_002174775.1 Macleaya cordata
TGGACTAGGTCCCGGGGTTTTTCCCAGTTTGGGTTTCCTCGTTAACAAAATCTCTTGTGCATATTTTTCATACTTGTTGTGAGATTGAAACATTCGATTCTTGTTCTTAATTCCGCATATTAAGAATCGAATAAGTCAATACTCCTGTTAGAGATTTTTGTTGTACTCTTATCACCTTAGTAATTCTTAATTAGGTGATTGTGTGATCCTTCACCATAGTCACATTGACATACGGTTAAATTCATTAACCGTAGGGTGAATTTAGACTTTCATAATTAATGTGAGCACCCAACCTCCCTCATTATCTATAAATATGGGTGGATCACTTGTAAGAGGGGGACCAACCTTTTCATTAGTGGATACTTGAGAGAGAGTTACATCCGTGGATGTAGGCCAAAGGGCGAACCACGTTACATGCTATGTCTTTTTCCTTTTTCCCTTTGCTTTCTCTCTACTTTCTCTCTCCTCTCAATCTCCTCTTGCAGGATCATCACCATTGATGAAAATAAACTGTAAATGCAAGAATCTTGCATTTACAATTTGGCATCGTCCGTGGGAATTAATCGACAAGAATACCTAATTGAAAGGTCCATGTTTTATGTTTGTCGAATTTCGTGTCAAAAATTAACTCAAGATGATCACTTGTAATTCTGAGTTAGAGTCTAGTGAGTCTCGGTTCACTTCGGTTGAAAGAGAAGAAATCTACAAAGGCTCCGAAGAACTCAACTCACCACCGGAAGACATCCTAGGATGGTAAGTGACTTAGAACACTAAGTACCATAGGTGGTTAGATTGCTAAGAGTGTTTCCCACACTGTTTGTTCTTGATAAAATGTGTTTTAAAAGATAAAAATTTAATCTGGACAGTTTTGGTTTCGAAACCAAGAAGCTTGGTTTCGAAACCAACTGCATTGATGGTGTTATTTTTATATAGGGAAAAGTCTGTTTCGAAATCAACCTCTGTTTGATTTCGAAACCAAACTTTATCTGATGACAGATGAAGTTTGGTTTCGAAACCAAAACTGTTGGTTTCGAAACCAAAACTCATCTGTCTTCAGATGAATTTTGGTTTCGAAACCAAACAGTTTGGTTTCGAAACCAAAACCACATCTATCTTCAGATGAAGTTTGGTTTCGAAACCAACCTGTTGATTTCGAAACCAAAAGACAATAACCATCACAGGTGCTTGTTGGTTTCGAAACCAAATCAGGTCAGTTTCGAAACCACATGTTGGTTTCGAAACCGACTGGCTTGATTTCGAAACCAACGCCCAGATTCGTTTTTTTTTAGTGCGATTTTCTGAGCTGTAAAGTAACTTTTTAACACATTATTGCTCATCTCCCTCTAAGCCTTGTTTCAGGGAGATAATTGAGCGTGGGAAAACATTTCTAAGTGGGATGAGAGGCTCAATGGATTATTCTCTCATCCCCAATAATGGTGTCTACCATTAGACCTAGAACTAATAATTTAGTCTAGGATTGAGCTGGACATCTTCACTATAAATAGGGGTTGAATCTCCAGTATTCAATCAACCATTCACCCCTCACCTCAACAAGCTCTTGAGAGTTTTTCAAACTCGAAATTCTTAGTTCTCAAGCTTGTTGAACTTGGTTCAAATCCTTCCCACTTTAAACCAAAACTCTGTTTTTGTGTGCCGGTGGTATTCCGGTGGTGAAGCTTGAAAGTGTCAAGCAAGTGGTGATACTTGAAGAGTCAAGTATTGGTTCATGGTGCGGGACTTGCGGAGGTCAAGTTGGAGACGCATCATCATCTACTAAGAGGCAAATTCGTGGAGTTCGAATTTGTTGAAGAACTATACACCGTAGCTGTTGGAGCGTAGAGGGAGTCGTAATTCGTGTCCATCGAGTGGTAAATCGGTTTGTAAGTTTTCATTTCTTTTAGTGGATTCTTTTCTGGACTAGGTCCCGGGGTTTTTCCCAGTTTGGGTTTCCTCGTAAACAAAATCTCTTGTGCATATCTTTATATTTATTAAGAGATTGAAATATTCGATTCTTGTTTCCGCATGTTAAAGAATCGAATAAGTCAATATTCTTGATTAGAGATTTTAGTTTCTATATTTATCACCAATATTATTTTTATTTGGTGATTGTGTAATCCTTAACCTTAGTCACATTGACATACGGTTATTCCGACTAATAACCGTAAGGATTTTAGACTTTCACTAATGCTGCTCTCTACTAAGTTTAATCTTACATAAATTAATAAGGAGTTCATCTCATTTGTTTTTGGGGATAAAATCATCCACAAAAAGAAATTACAGCTTCAATTAATGAAGGAAAAAATAAAGGATTTTCTCTGGTTTTGGCACCATCGGATTCTAGAAAGAACACATTTTCAATCTCTAGAATCCAAGGTTCTTTCAACAATGGCGAGATTTGATTTCGACGGAAAAGAGATCAAACAATTATCAATCTGTTTGATCGGTGGTTGAGGATTCATCGGATCCCATCTTTGTGAGAAACTTATGGAAGAAACATCACATAAAGTCATCGTAATTGACGTATCCAACGAAAAGATCAAGCATATCTTCAACCAATCCTATTCTTGGTTTAACAGAATCGAATTTCACAAAATAAACATCAAGAATGATTCTCGTTTGGAATCCCTAATCAAGATGTCGGTTCTGACGATCAATCTTGCAGTGGTTTGTACTCCGGCTGATTATAACACTAGGCCGCTTGATACAATTTTCAATAATTTGGTGGATGCAGTTCCAGTGATTAAGTATTGTACGGAGAGTAAGAAGCGTTTGATTAATTTCTCTACCTGTGAAGCTTATGGAAAGACAATTGGAAGCTTTCTTCCAAAGAATCACCCTCTGAGACAGCCGATTCTTTCATCCAAAAAACTTTTGGTCTCTAAAGAGTTTCTCTCTCTAGAAAACTTTCTGGGATATACAGGTCTTTAGGAGATGGGGCAGAGAAATTTAGGGAAAATAGAGGCAGACTGGAGATCATCTAAATCTCTCCCGCCTACAACTTTTCATCTTTTTTCTTCATCACCATTTTACAACTTCAACCTCGAAACTTGCCTGCAATTTGTCAGATCCGTCAACAAATGAGAATGCAGAAGAAATCAAATCCAAAATAAATCTGCTAAAGTACTGATCAGATGTAACTTTAAAAAAGAGGAACTTCAAGAGCATCATCGTGAGACTGATAAGCCGGTTCAAGGAGGTTTTAAACTAAATAAAAATACATAAATTAACATTGCTGAGAAAGACAAAGTCAGATCGATCAAAAACCTATAGTTACTAATTTAGAATTGGTAGAGAAGGAAAGTCTAAATCGACAATATAACTTTTTTCTCTGATCAACACCTTCTTCAATTTGATCTCCATCGAAGATTCAAAAACCTAACAGTTTTACATCGGATCTACAACGGATTAGAAAAGGAGAGCCTGAAAAAGGAAAATCTTCAAGATCATCAAAGTTGAGATCAAGCCTGCAATATAACACTTAGATAGACTGCCAGATTTAATGGAGCGTTATTTCGTTCGAGCAGTCAACCTTCTGAATTTCTTCTTCATTATTTCAGAAAATAAGTTTTTGAAATTGCATACCGTTTTATAAAAAAAATAAAACAAATAAAAAAATAAAAATAAAAATAAAAAACAAATTTTATAAATTGATAAGTTTTAAAGGTGGCCAAGTTTTATATTCTACCAAGTTTAAAAAACTGCCAATTTTTATAAACTATCAAGTTTTATAAGCTGACAAGTTTTTAAAGTGTTATATTTTATAAACTGAGAAGTTTTTATAAAACTAACAAGTTCTTATAACAAGTTTTTATAAACTGAACAAGTTTTAATCTATCAAATACTTAAAAAAAAGTCTTGCATTCCTTGCAAGCACAAAGCCTCACCTTGCACGTGAGCATAAAGTCTTGTGCTCATTACAAGTATAAAGCCTCACCTAGTACGTGAGCGTAAAAGTCTTACACCCATTGTAAGCATAAAATCTCACCTTGCACGTGAGTATAAAGACTTGTAATTGCAATCACCAAAGCCTCACTATATGCGCGAGCATACTAAGCCTAACACCACATTATTAGCACAAAATCTCATCTTACACGTGAGTATATTAAGACCAGCATTAGTTGGTGTAAAGTCTCGCCTAGCACGTGAGCATAAGAAGTCCAGCATTACTTGGCACAAAGTCTCGCCTAGCACACGAGCGTAATAAGTCCATTAAAAGTCATTGGCACAAAGTCTTGCCTAACACGGAAGCACTAAAAAGCCTTGCTACAAGTGCAAGCACCACAAGAATTACAGGTACAAGATCTAAGCGGAAAAAGAAGTGAAAAAACTTTAAAGTTTATTAAGTAAAAAAAGGGGGAGAATAAAGGGAAATGATATTCTTCAATCAGTTTTATCGCAAGACTAAGTCAGTTTTATCGCAATCAGTTTTATCACAATCAGTTTTATCCCAAGTCTAAGTCAGTTTTATCACAAGCCTTACAAAGTAATCTTTGTTAGTATTAAGTCTTTCAACTCTATTAAGTCAAAATTTCTTAAGTCAAATTTTCTTAAGAAAAATTTCTTTAAAGAATTGCATATTTCAAAAATTAATTTACAAATTAAGATTTCAACAGAATTTGGTCGACAACATTGCATTGGGGCAAAAGCAGCTACTAGGGGCAAAGTCAGTTCTTGAAGCATGCTGGGGGCAGAATCAGTTTCCAACAAGGTTCATCATTCTTCAAAACTAGTTAATAGAGCAAAGAGAAAGTGATCAGAAAACATTAGACAGTCAAAGCAGTAAAACAATGACATTTCTTGGCAATTCGATCATCACTCTTATTCACACTAATGACACAATAGAGATCTATACCAAGGGGCATGAAGAAGAAGATTTGATGCACTAAGGGGCAACTCAAAGGCCGAGAAGAAGATTATGTTCTCAAGACTTTCCTAATACTTAGAAACATCTTGAGAAAGGGCAAACTGTGAATACTAAATATTTGCATAACACGTGGCACACGATCAAGAGTGGAGCAAGATTAGATTAATATTGTGAGATGTATTAAATCATTACTTTTGTAATTAATGTGAGCACCCAACCCCCCTCATTAGCTATAAATAGGGGTGGATCACTTGTAAGAGGGGGACCAACCTTTTCATTAGTGAATACTTGAGAGAGAGAGTTAGATATGTGGATGTAGGCTAAAGGCCGAACCACGTTACATGATGTGTCTTTTTCCTTTTTTTCTTTGTTTTCTCTATCTACTTTCTCTCTCCTCTCAATCTCCTCTTGCAAGATCATCACCATTAATGAAAATAAACTGTAAATGCAAGAATCTTGCATTTACAGAGTTGGTCAGCCACGAAATTCGCCTGTGTATCTGCCACCTTATTGCCGTTCTGGTAGTTATATGTGCACCATTATCTTTTGAGATGTGAAAACTACTAAAGGTTTGCATGGATAAAAGGTATGAAAGTCCAGATTCCATAATAGTTGAGTTTCACAGTGAAAATTTAAAAAATCCTTACTTATTATAACATGAAATGAGGATTTAACCCTAATTCTCCTATGTTTTAACTTCCCACCTAGTCAAGTTTGGCTTTTTAAATCCAAATAATTTTTTTTGTCTTATGTACACCATCATTTTAAACTCATTTGCCTTTGTTTTATTTGTTTTATATTGACAGATTTTCTTTTCCTTTGTTTGCCAAGGAAGTAATAGAGAGAGAAAATTATTGAGAGAGATATAGAGTTACATCTTCTTCTTCTTCTTCCTTCTCCATTTTTTCTGCTTTGTTTTCCTTGAATTGGTTTGAAAGAAATTTGTAGAAACAAAGTAGATTCAAGGTTTATAATACTAAGCTTGGATTAAGAACCCAAAAGGTTTACAATCGCCGTCACTATGTCTTCTTCTTCTCCCTTCTCTATTTTTTCTACTCTATTTTCCTTCAATATGAAATGAGGATTTAACCCCATTAAATTGATGATGCGAATAGTATGCAAGTAGGATGCAAAAGTATGTAAGTAGTATGTAAGTAGTATGCAATTGTATGCAAACAATATACAAGTATGTGAGTAGTATGCAAGTAGTATGTAACTATATGCAACTTTATCTTCTTCATCACGCTATTATACCTGCAACTCATTTCATCATCTTCGCCCTCTTCATCACGCCATTAAACCAATAGAAAAAGAAGATCGACCATATGTTATCTTAGATTTGATGTACAAACTCTTCTTCTTCATCTTCATCTTCTTCGATCAAACCGCCATTAATGAAGTAAACAGACTCAGATCTTGATCTCTCTCTTTCTCAAATCTAAATCTCTTTCCTGTTTTCCTCAAAATTGATCAACCACGATTGTAGACCTCGAACTCTCTTTATCGTTTTTTTTTCTTTTCTGTTGCTTCGTTTCCTTTCTCTTTCTTTCTCTAATTTCTTTTCCTCTCTATCGATTTTAAGGGAGGGTAATTTCATATTTTTACTCGATTTTGGGTTTTATTTCCAAAACTAGTTTTAGGTGGGCTGGAACCTAAACGTAGGCCTAATATTGGGTTTTTTCCTGTTCCCTCTTATCATAATGCAACTTGATCTGAAATGGCTCAAAATTAGACGATTGAGTCACTCCATCCAATGGGTTTGCGTAACGCGTATGAGGAGTCCAAATTATATCTTTTCTTTTAATAAAATCATTTTCTAACCATCTTATTCTTAATTACACTCTGTCTACAAGGTGCCTATGGAACACGAAAAAGAATCCAAGACTGATTTTTTGTGAGAATAATATCCTCATCATCTAAATCAAAACCAACCATTGAATCATCTCTAATGCATGGTGTGTAGTGTTAATAAAAAAGGTGATGTATTACCTTTCTAAGGCATGCACCTCTTTGACATATAAACCCAATGTAAAAATACATCCAACATTAAAAAAAAAAAATCACTTGAAGCGTAGGTGCACAAGACTCTTAACTTTTAATCCATATTTTATGTGCTGAATGTTGAAACTTCAAACCAAAAGAAATCAAATAACACTAGAAAAAAAATTTGAAAAAAATTCAAACTCGAATAAAAATTTCCAAGAATTATGCTTTTAATTTCATAACTTTCTAAGTATTTAAACTTGAATAAAATTATGACATTCAATACTGTTATAGAATGGGAAAACTTATTTTTTTTTATAGAAAGGACTGTTGCCCAAATTACAATGACAAGCCGAAGATACACGGTTGACTGCTAGCAATAGGTGTGTGAGAAGTGTAGAGAGAAAGCAAAGATCAAACAAAGAAGTCACCACAGACAAAAGAGAGGTCGCCACCACAGACGAATAGAGGGATTCCAACATATTATATGGGTCAAACTTAATAGGAAACCACAATAAAAAAAATTTCAACCCAATTTCTCCCAAGTCATGGGCGGGATGCATAGCCATTGCGGGAAAAAACTGATATAACTTCAACTCAAATACCCATAAACTCAACAAATCATCTTAGTATCTAGACCATTGATTGTCCTCGAGATTGACGATCTAACCCAATCAACATCAACGGATTGGATCGCTTTGTAGCATCTTAGCGTCAGCCAACTCGGTAGGATTACGCTTCTCGAATCGCCATCCCCAAACCAAAAACCAAGGAACCAAATAAAAGAGGAGTTTAGAGAGTTAGAGAGAGAGAGAGAGAGAGCTAGAAAGAGAAAGAGAGAGTTCTGTAATAGCCCTCTCTTACGATGCTCGTTTGATTGATTGATGTCTCACCAAAAGCGCCCTTACTGTAACAGCAACAACAACAACAACCACCACCACAGCACCACCAGTAGCAGTAGCGGCGGCCCTCTTCCTGCCATGAAAAAAGCTAAATCTCAAGGTTTTCCTACAGACAAAAACGGCCTAAAAAATGAACGTTTCGATGAAGAAGATTCTTCCATGATTGTTGAGGATGATCTAAAAAATGAAGCTCCTGATGAGGTCCTCGGTGTTGGTTGTAGTCGAGTTTCCACCGGTGTAGCTGCCAATTTGTCGAGAAAGAAAGCAACTCCTCCTCAACCCGCTAAGAAATTGGTTATCAAGCTTGTCAAAGGTGTTATTTCGATTCTCTCTCTACAATCTGTTGAATCTTAGGTTTTGATTACGTTAAATTTACTCATTTTGATTTTTATTATTTAGAGTTTCCGCATTTAGGTTTTAGTTATTTAAATTTACTACCTTTTTGTTCATTGTAAACCTAATACATTTGTTTGATTCTTGTAAATGTGGTATTGCTGTTATTTACATAGATTTGTATGATCTACTTAAGAAATTGTTGGTGGGGATTGAATTTACAGTTTTAGGTTAATAATGGGACCATATATGTATATATGATTTCAGAGGGTATTGAGTCTGTTACTCATTCTTTCTGTAAGTTTTGTGTATTTATTTGTTCGTATTTGTAATTGAACCAGGTAATTGGTCCTGATTGCACTGCCTTTTATGTCTTGTTCATGTAGCAATGTGACATTTAAGGGGCATTTCTTTTTTCAGAAGAGGGGCATTTTTTTTTTTTTTAAGTGGGGCATTTCTTTATTTATTTTTGGTTTTGTAACTTGTATGCATCCTCTGAACTTCCCACTGGTTTTCTCCTATTATTAGTCCTTTTTTCATTTCAATCTTTCAACTTGCTCTGTAGGGCTATGCAAGAAATTTTTTTTACTTCTTTTCTTTCGAATGCAGATTCTGTTTTTTTGGCACAATGGAAAAGCTGAAACGGTTAGTATCCTGAAAGCATATTCCTTGTGACCTTGATCACAAATGGACATAGAATCCCATTTCTTTTCACAATTCTCCTAAATATTGCAAATTCCATTAGTATCTGGATACGTCTAAAAAAAAGCACCTTGTTAACTCGTCAATCTCCACCCAATTGTTAGTGGCACGAGAATTGGTTTTCCTTTACCAGATACCCGGTTAAGATGAATCTCTTGCGTACTTCAGAATTTTTCACAACTCCTTCTATCTAGTCAAGTGACAATGAAAGAAGCCCAGTTTATATCCACCTTTCTAATTGCATGCTACTTGATGAATATCTTGTGTTCTCCAGTTATCCTCATTTTGCTCTAAACTGCTCTTAAAGTTTGCAAACACCTATTCCACCAAGTATTGCTTCAAACCTTTCCTCGACTTGTTCCAAGGGAAGTCCTCTTAGTAGCGTTTTATCTAGTGGGAACTATTGAATATAAAAAGTTTGCAAACACCTATTCTTCCACCAAGTATTGCTTCAAACCTTTCCTGGACTTGTTCCAAGGGAAGTCCTCTTAGTAGTGTTTTATCTAGTGGGAACCATTGAATATAAAAATTTGTTATTGGTTCCCTCAAGACCGTTGAACAAACCAAATTTGCAGAAAGATAAATGAGAAAAAGAGTGACAGTAAATAAGAGATGAAAACATTTTGACAGTTTCTGTTAAGGGGGCCTATTTATAAGTATTGGGTGTGCATGCTGATTCATGTGTGCATGGTTTTGGCACTTGGAAACATCTATGTAAACTTGGGGTGTAACAAAGATAGCTGCTATGGGGCAGATACTTCCATTTACTCATCTGCGTGCACCATGATGAAATCTGTAGTTATCGTACACTATAGGTTCATCAGAACACCCCAATTTATAAACACCCTTCTTCTTGATAAAGACAGATGTTTGACTTATTATGCGAAGATTTTTCTAATAAAGGGTCAGTTACTACTCTAGCAAGTCAGTAGTTGTGGAAGCACTTAATTGGCCTGCAATAGTACTTGAACAAATCCAAGAAATCATTACCGTCAAAATATGTTCTTGCATGTGCTTGATGAGTTGAATTAGCATACAATTTGCAAAGCCAATTATTTTCTTCTTCTTCTTCTTCTTTTTTTTTTTTTTTTTGATAGAAAGCCAATTTAAATCTTCTACTAAAGCATAAACTTTAAACTATAAGTCAACATTCTATGGTGTTATGAAACTAGGTTAAGCATTTAGGATATTCGTCGACCTAAGTGTCTGATATGTCATATTAACTTCGGTGTTTGGGCTTTATGGTAACATAGTGCTGTCTTATTAAGTCAAGAACTGATTGAGTGTAACTAGATCATGTACTTCCACTGTATTCATTACTCGCACTGATGTTGCATATATTGCGGCAGCGCTTAGGTTAAGTAAAATATACTCTGGTCGTCCACATTTTTCAATTCAAAAGTCTTGTAGTTTCAAATCCTAAAAAGGCTTGTTCCTTTAAAGTTTGACTTAAAGAAGATGTCTGAAATGTGTTTCTGCCTTTTCCTTTTTGTGCCATGAAGCAAAACCAAAGCTGCCTACAAATTTTGAAGAGGATACATGGGCAACGTTGAAGTCGGCTATTAGTGCTATATTTTTGAAGCAGCCGGATCCTTGTGACTCTGAGAAGCTTTATCAGGCAGGTCTTATCATACTGTTTTGTTTTTGTTCAGAATGCGGTATCATTTCCAGCATGAATTAATATGATTTCTCTTTCACAAAAAACAATTATCTTCTCCCTAGGCTGTTACCAATCTCTGCCTAATCAAGATGGGTGGAAATCTTTATCAACGGATTGAGAAGGAGTGTGAAGCGCACATATCCACGGCACTGAAATCTTTAGTTGGCCAGAGCCCAGATTTGGTGGTATTCTTGTCTCTTGTGGAGAAATGCTGGCAAGATCTTTGTGACCAGATGTTGATGATCCGCGGCATAGCCTTATATCTGGACAGAACATATGTTAAACAAACATCAAATGCGCGTTCATTGTGGGACATGGGGCTTCATCTATTTTGCAAACATCTCTCGTTGTTGCCAGAAGTTGAGCACAAAACTGTCACTGGTCTTTTAAGATTGATTGAAAGGGAAAGGTACTTCTTAGATTTTTGGTAACTTCAAATTTTCATGCAAGATAGGCATTATAATCTCTCCTTATTTTCTCTAATAAGGTTTATTAAGTTTTAACCCTGAATAATTATAAATAGTCTTCACCTTTGATTAGTATTTGTCATGTGTGCATTGTTTCCTCCTGCAAACATGTCATTTTGTAGGCTTAGTGCTCTCTAGAATTTCGTAGAGAAACCTAAAAAGTGCCTGTATTTAGAAGGTTCTTGTTACTTTTGGTTATTATTGTACATAAACTTATAATATTATACATAGTAGGAAGGTTCTAAAGTGCGTGTTGCGCATCTCATTACATGATCTGACAAAGTGCTGATTTTTCTAGGTTACTATGTTTCTAATTATATCGTTTGCTTTGAAATGCCTACGGGATGGTGAGTTCATTAGTGTAGAGTTGTTTACTTATGTATCCAAATGTATGTTTAGCTACTGCCTTCTAGCTAGTGTACTCTGGTACTATGGATGATAGTGGCTTTATTGTTGCTAAACATGAAAGGTCTGAAAAATCAAGCTCCTTACATTCTCTTTCTGGAAATATCTACTAAACAAACAAATCTAAGTTAGGTGACTTATCATTTCAGCTGTGAAAGTTGGTTGGATGAGCCATCGCCACTTCTATTCCTTTTTCTTGGTAGTTGAATTATCTTTAAATGATCTTTTTCATGTCTGATCTTCTAACATGTGGGAGTTCTGTTTTGGTTCGTCAGATTAGGTGAAGCTATTGACAGGACACTCGTCAACCATCTTTTAAAGATGTTTAATGCACTAGGAATCTACTCAGAAAGCTTTGAGAAGCCATTTCTTGAGTGTACATCTGAATTTTATGCTTCAGAAGGTGTAAAATACATGCAGCAATCAGATGTTCCAGATTACTTGAAGCATGTGGAGGTGCTATGTTGTGACTTTCTTTGCTTTTACGTTTGGCGCCATCTAATTCTTTCTGCGACAACATAATTTTTTGACAGTTGCTATTAAAAGATTTTTAATTCTCTGGATTCTGCACCATTTCAATATTTTGAGGTTATTCTAGCTTGTTGTGTCATTCAAATTTCATGATTTATGTTAATGCATCATTCATGCAGTTAAGGTTGCACGAAGAACATGAAAGATGCTTACTGTACCTGGACGCCAGTACGAGGAAGCCACTGGTGGCAACTACAGAAAGACAACTTCTCGAGCATCATATATCTGCAATTCTTGATAAGGTGTGGATTATTAAACGGCTTTCTAGTGTTTTCCCGTTTTGCTTTCTTCTGACATTAATCCATAACCTTTACCATTGGTAAATGACTCATATGATCTGGCCAGGGTTTCACAATGCTTATGAATGGGAATCGCGTCGAGGATCTTCGGAGGATGTATACACTGTTTTCAAGGGTTAATGCCTTTGAATCACTGAGGCAGGCCCTTAGCTCATACATCCGTGGTACTGGACAGGGCATTATCATGGATGAAGAAAAAGACAAAGATTTGGTCTCTTCTCTTCTATATTTTAAAGCTTCTCTGGATATGATATGGGAAGAAAGCTTCTCCAAGAATGAAGCATTTTCTAACACAATAAAAGATGCATTTGAGCATCTCATTAATCTTCGTCAGGTTGGCAACATCTTTCTTACTGTACCCATATTTCTCCTGGTTTAGTGGCAATTTTTCTTCTTTTTTAAAGAAATAAAGAAGCTCACCGGAACAAAAGAAGAAAAAGATAAAACAGATTTATCAGATTAAGAAAGATGCTAAAGTGATTATGAAAGTGAACAATCAGATCAGTTTTATTGATAAGGAAAGAAACAGTGGGATTATAAATAGGATTTAAAGACTCCATCTTTAGAAGAGAACTGGTCTAATCACTTTCAAAGACCAAATATATATCATTTTACCTGGTTTTCTGGCTAAGTTAAGTTTTTGAAAGTTTAAGCTTCCAATTAAGCAGATTTGGAACCTTCCGGTCTGACTAAACTATGAGAACTCTTCATGTTATCATTGAACTGTTAAACTAGGTCTTTTTTAGATCTCTTGTTTGACTTTAAGCCACAAAATCTAGGTGTTTCTGATAAACTTCTTGAAATACAACTTCAGTTAAAGACTCAGAAAGAACAAATTGAAGAGATCAAGTTTTCTCCAGATTGACCATTGAACTTTAAGCTTCAATTATTTAGGTGTGTCTAATAACTTCTTCAGATACAACTTCAGTTAAGGACTCATAAAGAATAAATTGAAAAGATCAGAGGAGGTCCCTATGGCCAGTGTCTGATTCACTAGTCTTCTCTAAGCATTAGGACAGTATTGCATTTAATTAAATATATAATACTATTGATAGCAAGCTCTTATTATAGAACATTTTTTTTTTGGTATGCAAAACCGCAATTGTCACACACCTCTAATTTCAGGCCTATTAACTTTGTAAAACATAAAAGTATGTCATCAAACCCAACCCTTTTTCAACTTGATAGTAAAAGCCTCAGATGAATTAAACACATCATATTCCCTAATAAAATCTAAACTCTTCTCCTGTTTCAATTCTAAAAGAAGTCTTGTGACCCAACAAACCTAGTACAGAAATAATGTATATAGATAAGCATATAAGTTAAAATTATATAAAACAATATATAAGAAATAGTTGAAGTCAAAATATTACTAATCGATATTTGTTTTGGAAAATGTGCTTTCAAGTGCTTGACATGTGTTTGTATAGTGTTTGACATGAAAGATTCTTAGAAAATGGTGCTTTCACTGTTATATCCTGAAGAGAATGACATTAGTACTTAAAGACAGAAATTTGATTGCACATATCAATCTTTTAACCAATCTCATCAGCAAAAGAGGCCCAGTCCTACCAACGTCTAAAGAAAAAAACAGACTAAATTATTGCTTAGTGTTCTTTGTAGAAACCAAACAGAGAAGGCAATATGATTCATTAAATTTTCCCTAAACATCAACCTCCAATACAAAAACCTTTCTCATAGTAATCTGTTATGGAAGTGCACTGCATAACAAACGAGCATTGTTATTCAAGTGAGAGATTTCACATTTCAAGTGCAACAAACTACCTACTGGTGAGAGCTTGGATATATGATGGTGAAGAAACAGACAGAGAGGATACCCTTACCTTGGATCCCAGAAAAGGCCATGTTTGGATACAGTTATCTTGATGGATATTCTCCTTTTCCTACCATAGGCAGATAAAAAATGACGTGAATTCTGATAGCAAGAAAATATCTGAACATAAATGCCTTGTTAGATATGCTATGTTACTCAGATACATCAATATCTCGCCCATCTTTGTTTTCACATGATATAATATTATATTGATACTGGATACTTCATCTATATTTCCACCTTAAAGTTTTTCTATTACCTAGTTAGCTATCTGGCAGTTTCAAATTCTGTGAAATGTTTCCATTTTTTTGTCTAAAAAGTATAAAAAAATCTTTGCAATATTAGAAGTTAATCATATTTGCCATGATTTAAGTGTTTGAAATTTTGAAATGATTAAGTAAAAAACAGAAGAAAAATTTAAAGATGGTATTGAATAATAGATAGGTATTCCAACCTTACATGTCCTGGATTTTTGAAAATGCATAGTATATATCCCAGTTTCCTATATCAGTTTATCTGCTTCCATATGCATCTTAAGGTATGCTTCTAGATACTGAATGACAAAAAAAGGATTTATGCGGTAACAGATGATTTTTTTAATATGGTTGTAATCTTTTGTTTTGCCACTATACTGCTTCCTATTAGCAAAACTCATCTATGAGACTATGAAAGTAGCCTTTTTTACTTTAATTACATCTATAACCATGCTTCTCATTTACCAACTATAATGAGCTTTTGATACAATGTTCTAGATCCATTACATCTTTTTCTTTGCTCTATATATAACCTAATTGAATTTAGCCAATTTACCATAGTTTTGTGGTTCTACTCTACTACAATGTTCTTGATCCATGACTACAATGTTATTAACCTGGTTGGCAAAGTTAGTCTTGGATAGGCTTGATATTATGTGGAGTTATGTACTTATGGTACTTCTCATCATTATCAGACCTCAAGGAAATCCGTCTACAGTTATATTTTTTTTTCAGTACTATGGTCTTGATCTTCACTTGTACCCTGTTCAATCCTTCCATCAATTTTGACCAAGAAAATAATTTTCTGTTTCTCTTGATAGAACCGGCCTGCTGAGCTGATTGCAAAGTTTTTGGATGAGAAGCTTCGTGCTGGTAATAAGGGTACATCTGAAGAGGAATTAGAGGGGATACTTGATAAAGTTTTGGTTCTATTCAGATTTATACAAGTAAGTAACTGTTTGTACAGAGAAACTGTCAAAGTTGGTACCTACATCCGAATTGTCAGATGCTTAACAATCTTGTCATTTATGATCTTCCATTGCTTCTTTTATCAGCGGTTCTCATCAAATCATTGTTTACTTATAGATAGTGATAGGTGTGTCTCATATTTCTTCTCCTGATTATTAAGGGTAAGGACGTGTTTGAAGCATTCTATAAGAAGGATCTTGCTAAGAGGCTATTGTTGGGAAAGAGTGCCTCCATCGATGCAGAAAAGTCGATGATTTCTAAGGTGAAAGAAAGATTACTTTTTGCTAATTGTTTTCTTGGACAATTTCACAGTTTTATTATATCAACAAGTTCTTGCTACTATTTCAGCTGAAGACTGAATGTGGGAGCCAGTTTACGAATAAACTTGAAGGAATGTTCAAGGTATGCAATTTGTTCATTCCAGCATCTTCTTTGGTTAAAGAATTATCATTCAATATGTATTTCCTCTTACTTTGGTCATTGGCGATTCTCCTCTGAACTGCTGCAAGTTTAATGAAGTTCATTTGGTAAACATATTTAATAGGTAAGATGTTTATGTGACTCTTTTAGCTTTCCAAAATAATTCACATGGTGCTAGGTGTTGGCACATTTAGCACCTAAAACATAGCTTAGAGAGGCATTAACAAGGGTTTCTGTTGTGCAAAACCATTAAGTTCATCTTTTTTTTTCTCCCTCTTTGTTTTTGTTGATCTAAAAGACTAAAACCTAGTACTACAAAAAAAATTACTGAAAATGTGCGACTAAGGGATGTCTAGAGAACTACTACAAAAGCAACACATCTTGATGTATCATAAAAGATAAAAACAAACATCTACACATTTATATCTCATTAAATTACAGCACTTGAGGCTTAGTAAGTGAGGTTTCTGATATATTAAACTGTGAGAGCTATAATTACAATTAATTACGATTTTAGAAGTATGTTACATAAGTAAGCAATAGCCAATGAAAACTTATACATGACTTGGGCGATCATAACTGCATGGGCTTTTAGCCAAAGAACGAAATTATAGTTGCCACTTCCTTGTTTATAGCCGTATTAGGCTGGTACTAGGTAGTCTCATACATCTCACTCGCAGTATGGGGCACTCATAATGTTCACTTCCTCTGATACAACGTCAGGCTGGTGTGCATCCAATCTTCTTCACCTGTTTCAATTTATCATCATTGTTGTGCGCAGAAGCATTCCAGTCCTGTTAGAATATGTTCTTTAGTATTGCCTTTTGTACTGGACTCTAGAGCACTAGTTGGTATATCTGAGTGATCCATTTTGTACTGTATCACTTCCATGTTTTTCGTCAAGGCTCGATGAGGTTGTAAAAGCATTTCTTTACCTTCCTCTCCTTCACGGAGATCCCCTTATATCTAAGTATTGTTCTTCATTGTTGGTTGTTGCAATGATATGTTAAATTGTTTTCAGAAAATGGTTGTACATATCCATCAGCTTCTACCGACCTTCATCTTCATTATCTCGGAACTTGTACTACTTGTTCTGTCTTACTTATCTTTCAATGCATTTAAGGATTCAGTGATGGTATTCTCATCGCAATAGACCATGAAGTTCATAATGGTCCAGTCCAGTGGATAACTAATGAGTCCTGTGCAATTGTTCAAATGATCCTCATAACATATTGAGTCCACTAAAGTACGTACCTTCTATTTTTTTCTACTTCGCATCCCAAAGTATCATAATGCTTCATGCCATGCGAGAGCCTGTCTTGTCACACCCAATCTGTGATCAGCTTAACATGCCATTGAATATGCATAGTGAGTCTTATAAAAATTTCACATGTAAAGAGGGTACACAATCCTCTGGTGGCAGATACGTCAACTTCAACGTGGCATCTTTAAACATCCCTACATGGATGAGTTTAGCATTTGCTGAAACTCCAATTGGTTTGTGCTATTCAGATTTTCTTTTTTCTTCAACTAGGAAATCCTGCAACATATACACATGATTGCAATAGTTTTTTCGGAGACATGACCACAAAAGTTCTACTAACATTTCTGCCTATCACCAATTGACTCCTCCTCCCTTGTCTACGGTTTATGTCCAGTTCCTTGTTCGTTTTCAGTCACTACTTGTGGACTCTACGTGACTTGTGGAATTTAAGCTTCAAGAACTAGTGCAATGGAGAAAACTAAGATATAATTAAAAGCAAAAGTTTATAGGATTTTATGCATTTCATTGATATTATTTAGGATTCAACAAATTTAAACTATTTTTTTCACTTATTTTCCTAGTAAAAGATCACATTAAAAATGCAATTTCCTAGAATTTAGGAACTAAGTAGTCGGGCTCGGGTTCAGATCAGACTCGGCCAAGGTCCGATCCCCGAGTCAGGCCGAACCCTGCCGAGTCACTCGGCTGTGACTCGGCCGAGCCAATCACAAATTCCTCCCCTCTCTCCTCTCAAGATTTTCAAATAATCAATAATAAAATAACAATATTATATATTATTTTGTAAAACAGGAGTTGGTTTTTAAAAAACAGTCCATTGCTTTTTAAAAACAACAAACTTTTTAAAAACAACCCATGTTTTTAAAACAACCCATGGTTTTACAAAAAACAGCCCATGGTTTTTAAAAACAACCCATGGTTTTTTTTAAAAACAGCCATGCTTTTTAAAAACAACCCATGGTTTTTTTAAAACAGCCCATGGTTTTTAAAAACAAGTGGTTTTTTAAAATTAGTTTAGTTTTAATTGAAAACTGTTGCTGATTTATAAAAAAAAAAAAACTGCTGCTGGTTTCTTGTTGACAGCCGTGAGGCGGAGAGGAGAGGAGAAAAGAAGAAGAAGAAGAAAAGAAGGAGAAAAAAATGAACCTAGGGCTAGGGTTTACAGTGGAGAAGAAAAAAACGTACCTGCTGCTGCTGTTACGTGCTGGAAGCTCTCTCTCCTTTTCCATTTTCTCCCTCTCTTTCTCCTCTTCTCTTCGGATTAGATTTAGGGTTTTTGTTTTAATTTTTTTTTTTTTTTTTAAATGTGTATGGGCCGAGTCACAAACGAGTGACTCGCCGATTCAACCTTAACAAAAACTCGCCCGAGTCGGGGCAAACTCGCCGAGTTACTCGGATGTTGACTGGATCGGTGGCTCGGTTGGGGCTCGGCTCGGTCTAGTCCCGAGCCCCGAGTTACTCGCGAGTAACTCGGCGAGTCAGGCCGAGTCCCACTACATAGTTTAGGAAGCACGTACACGAGAGACGGACACGACGAAACACAGACACGATGACACACCAAATCTAAAAAAAGTAGGACTTGGACACATCAGGGATACACAATTAAATAATATATATTTGGGGAGGGATACTTGACCCCGGTCTTAAAATGCCACTATACCCCTGGTCATGTAGGGCCCACATGGGGATGACCAAGGGCTAATATTTGGTGAGGATGTTCACCTCACCATGGAGATGATCCTCACTAAAAATCTGCCTATTCTAAAATCCTTTACCCCACCAAAATTCCATCAAAAAATTGTTGGAAAACAATGATAAACTGGACATTATTTCTACCGTTGATTTCGAACCAACTTTTGATGGGGTGAGAAATTTTGGAATGGGCTGATTTTGGTGAGGATGATCTTCATGGCGAGGTGAACATCCTCACCAAAAATTATCCCTTGGATCAACCTAGGTGGGCCTTAAATATGCAAGGGTTTTTTAGGGGATTATTGTGACCAGGGTCAAGTATCCCTCCCCTATATATTTATATTCAAAATTTATTTCATAGATGAAATTCCTTAAAAACCTTTTAAATCCCTCGCACAAAGGGGTTTCGACAAGAGAGAAAAGGCAGAAAACATGTATTTGATGTGTCAGTGTGTCCAAGTGGCCGACATGGACACGCTACCCTTAGTGAAGTGTCCGTGCTTCATAGAGGTATAATAGGTCATTGATATGTGCATTAGTTTTGAGCATAGATTATCTAGATCATCAACCATTAATCACGCTCTGATCGTGCGGTCATTGATCGTGATTCATCGACCAGACTTGGGTTCCTGTCTCCTTAGAACTCCAGGTATGACCTTACTTGAACAGGATCTGTTCTATAGGATCGTGCCTCTGTATCCTGGAATTATAAGGAGACATGAACCCAAGTCTGGTCGATGAATCATACAATGAAGGCAGTTTTAACAACTTTTAAAATTTGAAATACCATAAGAAAAGAGAGTACATCGAAAGCTTTATATTATCATATTGGACCAGGCTCAGTTCATATACTTGCATATGTAAGCATATATGCAAGTCATTTGTTCTGCTTGGATCCCAAATTTGCATGGATTGGGTTTTACACTTTTAGAAACTGGAACCAAGAGGAATCTCAGAATTGAATATAGATCATATAGGAGAAAGACCATGCATGTCTGATAGCCAAAGCTGGAAGCAGAGCCTTAGAGGTCCACGTTGTCCTAATAATAGCTGGACATGCGGCCTCACATAATCCTAACTGCCTGCACAAGAATTCTCTTCTCAACCCACATGAAAGGACTCTGTCTAGTATACAGTCTTGTAAAACAATATTGAATCCCTTAACTGATTAACATGTTGAATGTTAGTACACAATTCATTTATCGATCCAACACTGGGATAAAGCATAGATGGTGGTGATGATGATTATGAGCCTGTACCAGATATGATGTTAAACAGAAGCATGTGTTAGTGTATCAAACATTGTATCCAGCTGAAGGGGGTTTTAAGCGAAGTTTTTTCTTATCTATTCAGCAAGTGGATCTCCTCTTGGTTGATTTTGAAGGCTAAACTAGCACTTGTTGTTGATTCCACTTTGAGTATCATTTCATGCAATGCTTTTGCAGGATATTGAATTATCAAAGGAGATAAATGAATCCTTCAAACAATCATCCCAAGCTAGGACAAAACTCCCATCGGGTATTGAGATGAGTGTACATGTCTTAACAACTGGGTGGGTTAAAGTTGCTGAAGTTCACTGTTTGTTTACATTACATACCTTGTCCGCAACGCATGGACTCCTTGAAGATTTTAATTTGTTATTTTGATGGCTGGTTTACAGGTACTGGCCGACATATCCACCGATGGATGTCCGGCTTCCACACGAACTGAATGTGTATCAGGTTTAAGCATAAGTTGTGCATCATATCTTCTGTTATTTGACCAATTGGGACAGTATCTTTTAAAAAAAAAATGCAATTACGTCATAAGTTTGCTCTTCTTGATACAACAGGATATCTTCAAGGAGTTCTACCTGAGCAAGTACAGTGGAAGGCGCTTAATGTGGCAAAACTCCTTAGGTCACTGTGTATTGAAAGCAGAGTTTCCAAAAGGTAAAAAGGAGCTTGCAGTTTCACTGTTTCAGGTGGGTTCTGGTTTATTAGACATTTTTCCATTGCTTTTTAAATGCATCACATTCGCTTAATTTTTTTTTCTTTTTAATTTCCCTGTGTCTTGTTCATACCTCATTCATGTCTTTTAACTTTTTGGTGGGGTTTGAAAATGGTTCACCAGACTGTCGTTTTGATGCTGTTCAATGATGCACAAAAGCTTAGCTTTCAAGACATCAAGGACTCTACCAGCATTGAGGATAAGGAGCTGAGAAGGACTCTGCAGTCACTTGCATGTGGAAAAGTTCGAGTACTTCAAAAGGTGAGTGGGACTCTTTTTAGATTATGTGCCTTGCCATTCGTTTCACTGATAATGTGAAATTTTTGTGGGATTGTTTTTACAGTTCCCTAAAGGGAGAGACGTGGACGACGGCGATTCTTTTGTTTTCAATGAAGAATTCAGCGCTCCTCTCTACCGCATAAAGGTTTGCCTTCTGTTTTCCTATTAAAGTGAGTGGCAGGTGGTCGGTCTTGAAGGCCCATGACAAAGGCTAACATCATCTTGTGATTTGATGAGCAGGTAAATGCAATTCAGATGAAGGAAACGGTGGAGGAGAACACAAGCACTACCGAAAGGGTATTCCAGGACCGTCAATATCAGGTTGGATTTCTTTTATCTTTCTCTATCATGTAAATGCCAATGCATTTTCATTTTGATGCTCTAACTTCCAACACGAACTATCTGCATTACTGCTTTTTTATTGCAGGTTGATGCAGCTATTGTGCGCATAATGAAGACAAGAAAAGTGCTAAGCCACACTCTTTTGATAACTGAGCTCTTCCAGCAGGTAACTCCAGTCTGTCAGCAATCTATTACATTATACTGAGTGCTATTTTGTGCACCCACTTTACTGGTGCAGGTGGGTGCACAATGGGTCCATCATTCAGCCATCAGGTGTTGTATGGTCTACTCCACCATCCTTTGACTGCAATATACCCGACGGCTGGATGATAGAGATGAAAGAGTATTTTGCACCCACCTGTAAAGCGGGTGCACTTAACAAATAGCATTCTGTATACTATATCAGACTGTGTCGTGGTAACCTCTCCCATTCACTTGGCACTCTCTTCTTTTTGTGTGCACTCTTACCAAGCCATTACATTAGGGGTGCACATCGGTTTAAATATCACCTATCAGGTGGTTTGGGCTTGAAGGCCCAAGTTATAAAAGAAACTTCATTAATGGATTTATATATAATTAAAAGAAAACTTAAATAATAAACAAAATAGGAATGCAGCCATATAATATATTAAGATATTTTATACAAATTTTAGAGGAAAATTGTTAGATTCCAATATTAATATAATTAAAACTTAAAACGGAAAACCTATGAACAAGGACACTTCACTTTTGTGAATTTTTGCCGTGTTGGCACCGACACTTGTGGACAATTCAGAGGGTACTTGCACATGATAATGTTAGATGTGTGTCTATCTTGTGTGTACTTGCACATAATTGTGTTAGATTATATTATACTAGTTGTAGCCCATGCCTTCTGCACGTCTCATAATTCATCTCGCGTTTCCGTCGTCTAAACTATGCTCTAACACATTACCATGCGATTTCGTGCATTTGGCACATGTAGACATGCCATCGGCATGCCGATCATGTGTCATCTGCACCCTGTTTGTATTTAATACCCAAAATAATTTTTTTCTTCTTTTAAATGTTGGTCTTATTATGAAGATTCTCACGGATGCTTTTCAAAAATATAAATTTTGTCAAACACCGATTTGTAGATAAAAAGTTCTGACATTATTATTTTAAAGTAATTAAGAGTATACAAATTTCTCTCTCCACCACATGTATACCTTTTTACGGCACGTGTATACCACCTTTTTCCTCTATAACCCTGATTTCCCTGTTTTAGTATATAGATGGTTCTATGCTAATTTGTTGTGTATATTATGTAACAATATTAGTTCCAAAAGTACAAATTATAACTAAAAATAAAGGATATTATAACTGACACATGAATAATATTTATGTGTACTCTTCCATCAAAAAAAAAAAAAATGTATGTGTACTGGCGTGTCCGCATTTGGCTTTTTTTTTTTCCAACTCCTTTTGTCCGATACCTCGTTCCAGTGTCCAACACTGACACACGTACCTGTAGCATTGTTACATAACCAAAAACACATCCACTTACTAATATATGGAGATATTTATACCAATTTAAAATTTAAAATTAGTACATTCTAAAATTATATTCCAATTAGATTATCAGAATATGGTTAATATAATTAGAAACATAAAGAAAATATTATATAATGTTTGTCAGAAAATTCTATATTATATTTGATGCCTGTGCTTAGAACGGGCTACGTACCACTAGTTCTTCTTTATCATTTTCCTTTTCTGAGTATGTTCTACTGGGGACGAAACTGACAAATGCGAGACGACCAACTCGATATTGGTTTTTGGTGGGTACAGCTAAAGTTTCCGATAAAGCCAGCTGATTTGAAGAAAAGGATTGAGAGCCTCATTGACAGGGAGTACCTGGAGAGGGACAAGAACAATCCCCAGATATACAACTACCTTGCGTGATTGTACGGCGTTTGTTTCACTTTTCCTTTTCTGTAAATGATGACATAGGGAACAACTGCCATCTTCTTCTGTTACCAGATATCTCAATGTACAGGAACGCGTAGAATTTGGTTTTACAATGTTTGTCACTGTAAACTGTAAATTGTATGGTGTTTCTGTTCTCTCCTAATTTTCTTTTCATTTTACGGTTTCCAACGTCATAAATTTGGAAGAAACGATAGAAATCCTCTTCAAGGTTGGTACATTTTCAGGCGGTTGCGAGATGGGTTTGCGGTGGAGTTGTCTGGAGCTTCTGTATTCTATTTGCTTCACAGCAGCAGTAACAATGCTTCCTGAGTAGTTCCAAGTTTGTAAGTTTAGAATATAACTCATGTTTGTACTTGAAGCAAGAAATTCTTAGGTCAGTAAAAGGGAGGAAAAAATAGTTTGGTACTGGTACATGAGTACATCAACCCGTGAAAAATGAGAGCCACCATGCTCACTCAGACCTGCATTTATTTTCGACTTGGTGTCTCTCTGCCTTTTGCTTGCTTTTCTGAGTTAGGTATGTGGTTTTGAAAACGCTTTGAGAGAAGCTGGAGCAATGGAAATGTAAGGCAAGGGGAAAAATCGAAATAACGATAGGTGAAACCGGGATGGTTGGGCCACTAAGATGTCTGGGCTTCTAAGAGCACTCAACTAATTCCACAACTCAACTAATTCCCAATGTAGTGTGTTCCCCGTGTTCACAGCTAGCGGTACACTGGGGAATAAATCACCGGAGTGGCCTAAAATCTGTTGATCAAACTTCCTTTCAACAAGAGTGAGGGAGGCTTCACATGGTTTCTTTGTCTAAGCTTTAATGGTGATTCCGTTTCAACTTACGGAATGTCACTCTCCGAGGTTAATACTAAATAATACCTAAAACATTTTCTTTCTTTACTAGAAATCAGGTTTTTCTTTCTTGAATTTTCAGCAGAAGCTTGATTTCGTTCCATCTTTTGGGAAATCAACCTTATATCACACTCAGGTAGAATTCTTGATTGCTCGTACAACATCTCATTGCTTCTTGTTCAGATCAAGAATGTCAGAGACGAATAACAAAAATTTTGTTGTGTGCGCAAGTGGGGGGCTACTTAGTTTGTAGATTTGCTTTGGTGATTTAAGGCATGCAAAAATAGGGTTACATGGAAAATGGTATAAGAGATTTGATGGGGTTCAGGGTCAAGAATTCTGAATTTGGGGTTTCTCAATTTGGTTTGGTTTGGTTGAGCAATCAAGTATTATCCATTGACCATTAGTTCGAAAGGTGTCAATGGATACCAAACTAAAACTGGAACTTATTTTTCAGGTTTCAGTTCTACATTTTTGTGTACTGCAATATCTGAACATGAACTGTTAGTATTATGTCTGGTTCCTGTTCTGGATTCTTTGGTTTCCAATAGAATCCGAATTGAGTAGATAGGACCAGAATCGTTTCCATTAGTTGGAAAGGTGTCAATGGATACCAAACTAAAACGGGCCCGTTTGATTTGTGTTTCAAAAACAGTTTTATGTTTTGCAAAACAATAAAAACAAACAAAAGAAAAAAATCTGTTTGGTGGGTCCGTTTTTTAAAACAAGTTTTATAAAACAGTTTTTAAAACAATGTAAAATCATAAAACGAAAAAAGATCGTTTTATCTATTTTCTTTTTGGTCGGGGTAGTCGGGCTCAAGTCGAGAGAGGCGAGAATCATCAAAAACCAGCTGCTCCACCATTGAAGCTCTCCTCAGAAACTCTATGGATCTCAGCAAGACTGCAAGGTATCACTCACTCTCTCTCTCTCTCTCTCTCTCTCTCTCTCTCTCTCTCTCTCTCTCTCTCTCTCTTTCTCTCTTTCTCTTTCTCGCTTTCTTTCTTTCTCTCTCCCTCTCTTTCCCTCACTCGATTTCTGCATTTTTAGGGTTTTTAGTTGATGTATCATTATCGGATCGACTTCGACAGATTAGAGCTCAAAATCTCTGGTACTTCCCTCTCTGTCTTTCTCTCCCTTACTCTCTCTCTCTCTCACTCTTTGCGTTTTTAGGGTTTCTATTTGAGGAATCATTGTCCTGTCTTCGATACATTGGAGTTCAAACCTCGGGTATTTTCTATCTTTCAATGGATGTTTCCTGCATTTCCAGATTTCTTGTTACTCCATGAAAAAACTCATTTTTTTTTATTTGTTTTCAAATAAAAAACATTTTGCTTTATGGGTTGTTTTCAAATTTGGGGCTTAGAATTTTGAGTATGTGTCACCGAATTGGTGCTTGGTGGGTAATCAGGTACGAAAGGGACATAGATTTCGAAGGATTTTATTTATCTGAAAAAATCTTGCTTATTTTGTAGCAGGATTTCTGTTTTTTTTTTCCTGTTGGGTTGGTTGAGGCTTGGATTGATGGGGTTTTGGGTTGATTTAGTTTGTGTGTTTAGGGTGATAAGTGACAACTAATAAGGGGAATGTTGCAAGGGCCTATTGATCTGGGTCAGTTCTTGCATGAATCTGGTTTATATCCTGGTTACTTAGAACTTTTCTTGGGTAAGGACAACTTAGATGGAATTAAACAGTGGGTAAGTTTGATGTATATATAGATGAGGGAATCCAGCAATAATGAATCTGTTCGATCATAAAATAAAAAGAAAGGCAGGCTAGAATATCATGGCGAAGTTTGTGTTAGGCCTTTAACCTACAATATTATGTGCTGCATTTATTTTTTACTTTTCTATCAGTAAAAGTTTCTGCTTTTATTTTTAGTAGGACTCTCCTAAAGTTGAGGGATGTTCTTCAAATGCTATAATGTGTGATAAACTAATGTTGGCATGCCTTAATGGTCCAAATCTCCAAAGAGTGTACAAAAGCTTGTTGTCACTTTTAATCAAATAATACTAACAGCCAAACAAACAGATTATTTTTGAGCTAATTTCCAGCCAAAAATGTGACAACCTACAACTTAGGTGATGTCGTTAAGGTGTAATATACAGTGTTGTTATGCATATCTATGATAAAACTAACAAACCAAACTAATTCTAGAGAAACATATAACATATCGAGGCCCCTCCTCGAAATGACGTTTCCTATTAACGATCGATTATCATCATCGATCGATATCCCAGCATACCATACTAGCTGTAAAGGGAGGATCTTTTCTATGATTGCTAATTTGATTACATAGTCATCTTCACTCATGGGTATTTGGGTTTCTTCTTTATTACTTGGGTTTTTAGGATAATGGGGTTTCATGCTCTTTGTTATGATAATAGGAAGTGTACAATTTCATCTTAGTTCAATAATGGGTAATGAACTGTTTTGAGAAGAAATTTAAGTAAAGTCACTCATCTGAATTCAAAGTAGAACCTACATGTAATAAAAGACATCTTTTTAGTTCAATAATGGATATAGGATTGTAGCCCATAATAGTGTCAGTAAATTTCTTATATGAAGATTGTTGAACAGTTTTTGAAGTATTTCTGCAAACCACTCAGTAAAGTCTGATAAAATGTTTCATAAGATATTAACTTGTTTGAGTGTGAATTTGTTTTACCAGCTCATTTTATAACAATGAACGCGTTAAACAGATCTGTTTTGGAGCACATTAGCATTAATTCAGGTGTTTTTTTTCTTCTTCTTATACTTTTTTTATCAAATTTTTTTCTTCTTATACTAATAAGCTATTTATTTGGCTTGCTTTTTGTGCTATGCATGTATCATATTAGTTGTTGTTTGGGACTAAACATCTCTCCCTTTGGCTTGCTTTTTGTGCCTCAGGGATGAATGGGTCAAGTTTGTTACCTGAAAATGTTTGTTTTTTCCAGAGAACCGTGTAAATGGTTAAAAGTTAATGAAAATTAATAGTCATTAAAAGTACTTTAATCATCTTGAGAGAAGACGGTAAATCGGATGGTTAAGATATAATCATAGAACGCACTTGCACTTGCAGAGTTCGTTATTAACAAGTACTGTGTCTTAATTTGCAGCCAGCTTATGTGGTAAAGCCGGTGGGTGCTTCCAACTATGGTTGCCCGAGGGAGGTGCTCATGTTCTTAAGAGAGATATTGGCTGCCTTCCTGATTCTTCACAAAGAGCGCAGTTGTTGGTTAAGTTGTAGGTTTTCTTTCCCAAACCAACTCATCATCAACTCCCTCTTTTAAATTAACCATAGCTAGCTAGCAGCTTTCTCTGTTATAATGAAATCGTTTGTGTTACCCCATCTTTTGCAGACTTCCAAAAAGAACCTGAAGAAAGTTGAAGAAGTGAACTATGATGTTCAGATCCCAGGCTTGATTCATTAGGACAGGATTCTTGATGATGATGTTAATCAGGCTGAACAATCTATGGGTCGATCAATATATTCTTACATATTCAGCTGTGCTGAACTTTGGTTCTAGATTTCAAAAATTAATTTTTGTGATTAATATGGTTGTGACAAAACAGGTTTACACTTTTATGAGGTTATTTATGCCTTTCCGATATTTCCACTTAGGTTTGTCTCTATGCCAGATGATGAGATGTGAATAGTGCGACTGTCAAATTTGATTGAGAGCTAAAGAAAATTCCAGGAGTTATTAGATGGATGATGCCACATGTGAGTCTAGAATGAAGAATAAAATGTCTAGCCATAAAAAAACTAAGAAGGCATTTTTGGAAGATTTTGGGTAAAAATTGGGGGAAGGGAGTTGATTTGTTTTTATTTCTAAAAGGGTTGATTGGGTGTAATTTACCCAAACTAGGGTGTTTTTTATGTAGTTTACCTAATATTCTCCAATTTTTTTAAATTTGAATTTTTTTTTAAAATACTATACCAAACAGGTTTTTTTATTTTTTAAAATCTAAAAACAGTTTTTAGATTTTAAAACACTTTTTAAGATTTTAAAAATTCAAAAAATACAATTCGAAATTCTAATTGTTTTTCATTTTTAAAAACTAGTTTTTGAATCACGAACTAAACGGGCCCATTTTTCCTTTAATTTTTCTCTTTTATAAGTTTTAACAATTTCTCATTGAAGAAATAAAATACTAGAGAACCGAAGCCAAAATACCCAAGAATCAACCAGAACCCAAACCAACTATCCCAGGTTCCTGTTCCACCTATTCGAGTTCAGGAACTGAAACTAACTTATTTAATAGACCTTGACACCGGTACCCAAAGAGATAGGCCTTCCTAATCGTAGTCACAAACTTTCAAGTAGTAGTTTGCCAATTTCAGACTTGAATAAGAATCAGAACAGAAAGTTCAAAATTAACTCTTGGTTCAGAACAGAATTTTACTAACTTGACCATTGAGAAACTCACCAGAATCTCTAAAATCAATTGTGGAGACCCTTGGAATCTCTATAAAGATCACCATAGTGGGGCTCTAGATTTTGCATCTGTCAAAACGTTGTTACTTTCACCAAGTTTGGCTCTTGATTTGCCTAGATATGTCGTTGCTGATGAAAAATCCTGTCGTATGCAAACCATATTAAATGGTGGTGGGTAACCTTGTGAATTTCGCATGTAGCTAGGGGCATATTTCTGTTGAAAGCGAAGATCCTGCCAATTTGTGTTATGGTAATTTCATTGTTGAACTTTGAATTGCAGAATACTCAAGTGAGACTGAGCACTTAATTTTTGTACCTATGGTCGAAGAAAATTATGGCTGTTAAATCTTGCAGAACTTTTTTATGCAAATTTACATTTCTTAGACTCTTGGGCCTTGCTTGGTATCCCAGTAAAGGTTTCCAGTCGGGACATGTTTACTGCAACAGTTGTTTTGCTTGGTTTGATCATGGTAAATTAGTTAAACATTTACAGCTGCCCAACTAAAATTTATTGATTGAATAGACATGTACATAAGGAGACAAAAGAAAAGAATACCATTACATCTACCTCCCATTTTCAGATTGATTCAACTACTCTTTCTCATCTCACTCTACCTTCACCGGAAAGACGTCCTTCTTCTCCTCCTCCTTCTTCACTTTTGGAAAATAAACCCTAAGAACACCATTCTTCATCTCTACCTTGATTTGATCTATTTTGAAGAAATTTGGAGGCACACAGATACTGCCACTGTACCTCCTCACAGTATCCTCATCATCGTATTCCTCTCTTTTCCTTCAATAGTAATAAGCTGTGAACATATAAAAAGAAAAAAACAGATCAAGGGGGATAAAAAAATCAACTCCTACCATCTATTGACCAATTCTTCAACTGTAATTCCTTTAAACTCAGGCAAACCAATTACCCATAAACCAATGTTCACTTTCACTCTCTCAATGACTTTGTCAACTCTATGAGAACACAAAACGTATACGAGTTCTCCACTATGATTTTGGAGACTCCACAGGATATCCATTTATAATCACTCGGTTACAAGAGATGATAAGTAAAAATATTTCAAACTACAATCAGTAACAGATTTGTTACAACTAAATCATGGTTATCTACATAAGATATGCCGTTATTAACCAAAGGATGAGTGATCTTATCACGTGTGTTGATACGCCGGCCCCTCAAGATCAATGGTAGGGGAACAACGTTGAGCTTGCAAGCAAAGAAAACCGTGGTGTGGAGAGACCTTTCGTGAAGATATCAGCAATCTGATCAACAGTGGAGATAATTTTAACCAATAATTGTTTGCGTTTGACCATCTCTCTAACAAAATAGAAGTCAATCTCAACGTGTGCAGGCATGAAAAACCGGGTTGGTCGTTAGGTAAGTAGTATTAAGTTTGTGGTATCTAACTCAAAACCAATTGGCAATGAGTGGTGTGACCCAATACCATTATATATTGGGTTTGCTAGGCTTTCATATCCCATGTGAGACTATTTTCATCACGCCCCTCACGTGTGGGGTTCTTTTGCTCCTAACACGTGGAACTCTTTTTGGGTGACGTAGTGTAGAGTTTTTGGCAACACCCCTTGGAAGGCAATTGCTAATTTATGAAGTTGCTATTTTTTGAGTCCTTCTTGGACTATGATTCCTACTTCATGGATATCTCTTGTAAACCTATAAATAGGGAGGTCCTAGATAGGTTAGAGGTGTGTTAAAGAGTGCCATAAGGCCAATGTAAAGGTGTTGGAGTTCCTAAGGTTCAAGAAGAGGTAAACCTGGNATGGAATTAAACAGTGGGTAAGTTTGATGTATATATAGATGAGGGAATCCAGCAATAATGAATCTGTTCGATCATAAAATAAAAAGAAAGGCAGGCTAGAATATCATGGCGAAGTTTGTGTTAGGCCTTTAACCTACAATATTATGTGCTGCATTTATTTTTTACTTTTCTATCAGTAAAAGTTTCTGCTTTTATTTTTAGTAGGACTCTCCTAAAGTTGAGGGATGTTCTTCAAATGCTATAATGTGTGATAAACTAATGTTGGCATGCCTTAATGGTCCAAATCTCCAAAGAGTGTACAAAAGCTTGTTGTCACTTTTAATCAAATAATACTAACAGCCAAACAAACAGATTATTTTTGAGCTAATTTCCAGCCAAAAATGTGACAACCTACAACTTAGGTGATGTCGTTAAGGTGTAATATACAGTGTTGTTATGCATATCTATGATAAAACTAACAAACCAAACTAATTCTAGAGAAACATATAACATATCGAGGCCCCTCCTCGAAATGACGTTTCCAATTAACGATCGATTATCATCATCGATCGATATCCCAGCATACCATACTAGCTGTAAAGGGAGGATCTTTTCTATGATTGCTAATTTGATTACATAGTCATCTTCACTCATGGGTATTTGGGTTTCTTCTTTATTACTTGGGTTTTTAGGATAATGGGGTTTCATGCTCTTTGTTATGATAATAGGAAGTGTACAATTTCATCTTAGTTCAATAATGGGTAATGAACTGTTTTGAGAAGAAATTTAAGTAAAGTCACTCATCTGAATTCAAAGTAGAACCTACATGTAATAAAAGACATCTTTTTAGTTCAATAATGGATATAGGATTGTAGCCCATAATAGTGTCAGTAAATTTCTTATATGAAGATTGTTGAACAGTTTTTGAAGTATTTCTGCAAACCACTCAGTAAAGTCTGATAAAATGTTTCATAAGATATTAACTTGTTTGAGTGTGAATTTGTTTTACCAGCTCATTTTATAACAATGAACGCGTTAAACAGATCTGTTTTGGAGCACATTAGCATTAATTCAGGTGTTTTTTTTCTTCTTCTTATACTTTTTTTATCAAATTTTTTTCTTCTTATACTAATAAGCTATTTATTTGGCTTGCTTTTTGTGCTATGCATGTATCATATTAGTTGTTGTTTGGGACTAAACATCTCTCCCTTTGGCTTGCTTTTTGTGCCTCAGGGATGAATGGGTCAAGTTTGTTACCTGAAAATGTTTGTTTTTTCCAGAGAACCGTGTAAATGGTTAAAAGTTAATGAAAATTAATAGTCATTAAAAGTACTTTAATCATCTTGAGAGAAGACGGTAAATCGGATGGTTAAGATATAATCATAGAACGCACTTGCACTTGCAGAGTTCGTTATTAACAAGTACTGTGTCTTAATTTGCAGCCAGCTTATGTGGTAAAGCCGGTGGGTGCTTCCAACTATGGTTGCCCGAGGGAGGTGCTCATGTTCTTAAGAGAGATATTGGCTGCCTTCCTGATTCTTCACAAAGAGCGCAGTTGTTGGTTAAGTTGTAGGTTTTCTTTCCCAAACCAACTCATCATCAACTCCCTCTTTTAAATTAACCATAGCTAGCTAGCAGCTTTCTCTGTTATAATGAAATCGTTTGTGTTACCCCATCTTTTGCAGACTTCCAAAAAGAACCTGAAGAAAGTTGAAGAAGTGAACTATGATGTTCAGATCCCAGGCTTGATTCATTAGGACAGGATTCTTGATGATGATGTTAATCAGGCTGAACAATCTATGGGTCGATCAATATATTCTTACATATTCAGCTGTGCTGAACTTTGGTTCTAGATTTCAAAAATTAATTTTTGTGATTAATATGGTTGTGACAAAACAGGTTTACACTTTTATGAGGTTATTTATGCCTTTCCGATATTTCCACTTAGGTTTGTCTCTATGCCAGATGATGAGATGTGAATAGTGCGACTGTCAAATTTGATTGAGAGCTAAAGAAAATTCCAGGAGTTATTAGATGGATGATGCCACATGTGAGTCTAGAATGAAGAATAAAATGTCTAGCCATAAAAAAACTAAGAAGGCATTTTTGGAAGATTTTGGGTAAAAATTGGGGGAAGGGAGTTGATTTGTTTTTATTTCTAAAAGGGTTGATTGGGTGTAATTTACCCAAACTAGGGTGTTTTTTATGTAGTTTACCTAATATTCTCCAATTTTTTTAAATTTGAATTTTTTTTTAAAATACTATACCAAACAGGTTTTTTTATTTTTTAAAATCTAAAAACAGTTTTTAGATTTTAAAACACTTTTTAAGATTTTAAAAATTCAAAAAATACAATTCGAAATTCTAATTGTTTTTCATTTTTAAAAACTAGTTTTTGAATCACGAACTAAACGGGCCCATTTTTCCTTTAATTTTTCTCTTTTATAAGTTTTAACAATTTCTCATTGAAGAAATAAAATACTAGAGAACCGAAGCCAAAATACCCAAGAATCAACCAGAACCCAAACCAACTATCCCAGGTTCCTGTTCCACCTATTCGAGTTCAGGAACTGAAACTAACTTATTTAATAGACCTTGACACCGGTACCCAAAGAGATAGGCCTTCCTAATCGTAGTCACAAACTTTCAAGTAGTAGTTTGCCAATTTCAGACTTGAATAAGAATCAGAACAGAAAGTTCAAAATTAACTCTTGGTTCAGAACAGAATTTTACTAACTTGACCATTGAGAAACTCACCAGAATCTCTAAAATCAATTGTGGAGACCCTTGGAATCTCTATAAAGATCACCATAGTGGGGCTCTAGATTTTGCATCTGTCAAAACGTTGTTACTTTCACCAAGTTTGGCTCTTGATTTGCCTAGATATGTCGTTGCTGATGAAAAATCCTGTCGTATGCAAACCATATTAAATGGTGGTGGGTAACCTTGTGAATTTCGCATGTAGCTAGGGGCATATTTCTGTTGAAAGCGAAGATCCTGCCAATTTGTGTTATGGTAATTTCATTGTTGAACTTTGAATTGCAGAATACTCAAGTGAGACTGAGCACTTAATTTTTGTACCTATGGTCGAAGAAAATTATGGCTGTTAAATCTTGCAGAACTTTTTACTCACCTCCACCAGTATTAATTATGCCTCCATCTACTACATCAGTCCCATTATCTCCATTTACATCTGCCACTTCTCCTTCATCAATTGTTCCTTCAATGACCATTCTAGCACCTGAGGTAAATCTTCCATCCACTTTATCTTCATCTATTAATGTTGGTCCAGATAATAGTTTTACAGAAAATGTGCCTGTACCACCACCCCACGTTAATGCTTAAGTGCAGCCACCACCTCACGTTAATGATGAAGTGCAGCCTGCATTACAAAACCTTCATCATATGAGAACTAGAGCTAAAGATGGCATTTATAAGCCTAAAATATATCTTGCAACCAAGCACCTACTACCACTCACTTCCACTGATGAACCAACATGATATTCCCAAGCTGTCCATCATGATGAATGGCGTGCAACCATGGATGCAGAAATCAATGCCTTGTTAAGGAATGGTACCTGGACATTAGTTCCGCCCAATCCTACAAAATTTAGTCAGATGTAAGTGGGTATTTCGGATCAAGCGACATGCAGATGGATCGTTAGAGCGATACAAAGCCCGGCTCATAGCCAAGGGCTTTAATCAACAAGTTGGAATAGACTACAATGAGACTTTTAGTCCAGTAATTAAGCCATGCACGATTCTCATCATCCTTACCATTGCTCTATCAAGGAACTGATCACTACGTCAACTAGATGTACAAAATGCTTTCCTTCATGGAATCCCTCGATGAGGAAGTCTACATGCAACAATCGCTAGGCTACATTGATCCTAAGTTTCTTAATGCAGTTGTTGACTCCACAAGTCGTTATACGGTCTTAAGCAGGCACCACGTGCCTGGTATCATCAGTTAAGCACATTTCTACAAAAAATTGGTTTTTGGAGTTCTATATCAGATTCTTCCTTGTTTATTCAGACAACTACGTATCACACTCTTTATATATTAGTATATGTGGATGATATCATTGTCACGGGATCCTCGGATACACAAAATCAGGTCCTATTACAGCAATTGCACACAGTTTTTTCAATCAAAGATCTTGGAGAATTTAGTTACTTTTTAGGAATTGAAGCACATCGGCATGGCTCAACATTGTTCCTGTCCCAAAAGAAATATATAACTGATCTACTTATTCGAACAAAGATGGATGGTGCAAAACCGATTTCGACCCCAATAGATACAAAAAATAATCTCTCAATAGTAGGTGGATAGATATTTGAACATCCGACACTTCACCAAAGTGTTATTGGTGCTCTATAGTATATCACACTGAACATCCTGATGTTTCATTTGCCATTAACAAAGTATGTCAGTTCATGAATGCTCCACTTGAGGTTCATTGGCATGCAATAAAAGGATCTTAAGATACTTAAAATAAACGCTCACATACGGCATTTTACTTCTGTCCACACTACCATTACATCTAAGTACTTTTTCCGATGCTGATTGGGCCGGTAGCCTACTTGATAGACGATCAACTAGTGGTTTTGGCATTTATTTTGGTGGAAATCTCATCTCATGGAGTGCACGAAAACAAAAGACCGTCTCTGTAATACCCGATAATTTATTTTCTTCCTACTGTGGAATGGACTAAGATGGCGCAAGCCCATGGGTCGAGATGAGTCCAGGAGGTGGGACTAAAACCCATGTGTTAATTCCATTGGGGTAGAATTATCGAGTCCTTTGCCTACGTACACGTTTTGCATGCATGCATAAATTCGCTTTGCATGTGTTTAGATGGTTAATATTAATAGCTATGTTGAGTTGAAATTACTATTTCATGTGAAATTTGTTGATATCGTTAGTAGTTATTATTTCATGTGAAATTTGTTGATATCATTAATAGTTATTATTTCATGTGAAATTTGTTGATATCATTAGTAGTCATTATTGAGTTGAAATCATTATTTCATGTGAAAATATGTTGATCTGATATCTTTATATATACATATGCCTGTGAGGATTTAATTCATTGGAAAATTATTTTTTAGATCACACTAATTATATTGCATGCAAGATATTAATGACAAAGTGGACCTCATAGGTGGGGGGGCGTTAGAGAGAGAATCGATCCAATCTCCCTCTCTTAGCACATATATTGTACCTAAAATGACTCCATGCATGCAATAGAGATATTCATGTTATATATGAATATATATATATATATGTATATTTGGTTAGTACTAATTGATTTAAAAGATATCTATACATATGGAAGGTTTGAAAAACAATCAATGAGAATATCTTCTCAAATTGTTAGCTTGTGACCAAAATATCAAGGAATAACTACTAAGTTTAGGATAGTATCTAAGTTAGGGAATGAATTTAAAATTTGAATTCAAAATTGGTGAAGACTAATTTTGGTTAGCTCATTTTGAAAATATTACTAACAATAAAAATATTCCCTTTCTAAGAAAAAAAATGCCAACCGTTGGATTCATTTTAGGAGTCAAGATTTGTTAGATGTTCCAAAATCGGCATATATACATGCTATAATCGATTTGCACAATAGAGAAACTAACCAAATATCATTCAAATTAGTATATCCCTAAAAGCTTACCTAATATCCATGTATGACACCTAAAGTTGGAAAGATTTGTTCACCAAAGTAGAATTAAACACATGGTGAAAAATGCTAGCCTTAGGATCCACTTTTGATAGACATGTGTCAAGTACTAAGTAGCTTGAAACATCAACATTTTATGCTCGTGTTATACACATTAACATAATATTTTAAAATGGAGAAAAATATACCATAGTTAGGTAAAACCCTTGAATAGGAAGGAGGGGAGGTGATTGTGAAGAATTAGTTAAGTGAAAGAGAGAGAGAGAGAGAGAGAGAGAGAGAGAGAGGAGTTCAATCTCTACTCTCCCTTCCTATCTCTTACTCTCACATTCTCTCATTCTCTCCATCTTGTTGAAGAAAAAAAAAAAGAGAGAGAGACTAGCCGATTTCTCCCCTTCCTCTCTAAACTATTTCCCTCTCTTCTCTAACTATCCCTAAACACACCAACATCCTCCACTAAACCCTAAGCTAAGGAGGAGGAAGGAAGACCGAGGAGAAGAAAGGAGAAGAGATCACCACTTCTACCCAATAGGATCGCGGTTAAGGTAGGATGGAAATCGTTTTAAAATTATATTCATCCTTATAATTTTATGTGAGTATGTGTAATATTAAAATACACGATTTAATCTTGTTGTGGAGTTGACTTATTTTTCGATGGTATGATATTATATATATGTATATACATATATATGTAAATATGTAGATAAGAATCGACTTCTACAAAAAAGGACATGTTCAATGTGAACTTGAAACCGTGATTGACGTACATGTGTTGTTTGGTTTCATATGAACTTGAAACCGTGATCTATATATATGTTGTTGTTTGGTTTCTTATGAACTAGGAACTGTGATCTCTATATATATATATATATACGCTTGTTTGATTTCATTGAAATTAAGTTCATGATCTAACATGCGGTTGATTGGTTCGTAAGCCAAAATATGTTCCATATATTTTACATGTTAACATGATGATGATGATGATGATGATGAAACGTGCCTATATCAATGATGATTTGCATGTGTGTTACATGTTTTGTGTAAAAAGATTTACATTGAGTGCATGATTACTTGGGAAAAAGAAAAACATGTAATAAGAACAAGAGAAATATTTTGAATCTAAACGATTCGTGCCTTTTAGGTGGCCTTATGGCAATACCCCATGATGGGTTCCCCGCGGAGGACGATCTCACGATTGTGGGTGGCACCCGTAACAGCCGTAAGACCTAAAAATCATAAAAGAGAATAAGCTGTCAAAAGACCACGCTTTTCTGGTTAAACCGTTGCTGAATGCATATTTCTATTGATTTGTGTTGTTGTTTGCTTATGTAAAAGCGAGGTATATTCTGTCCAACATGTTTTAGATGATGATTCATGCAAGATAACCTGTGCTAATGATCATGCTATGTTGTGATGTGCATATTTGTATTTTGGGAATGTTTTAGTCACACTTCGTGATGATATGAACTACTATATGTTCCTGTCACAAAGATAAAATAAGTGTGGCAGATTACGTTGGACCCTAAACGCCATAAACATTTACAAGTGATGGTGATGGGGGACTGGGAATGCAAGTATATGAGGTTTGTTATATAAATTTATGTTTTTCCCATAGTTTGATGTTAATAATGATGCTCACATAAGTAAAAAAGCGTAACAGAATTGTGGAACAAGTATGTCATAGATTTTGGTGACAATCATGAATGCACCTTGATTTGACATGGAGCTGTCTCACGGGACATCCAAGGATGTATTCTGGCCATCGAGGCTCAGTAAGTAATGGGTAAAAGTTAAATATTATCCGTGTTGCATGTGTGGTAGGCAATGTGAGTTAGTTAGATTCTCTTTACGGGAATCTATTGGGATTTGGGAATATGTAAAGACGTACTATATTTATACTTATGTATAAGTGAGAATGTGTGTATATATATACATACATATATATATATATATATATGCTCATATTATTATTGTTTTCTCCTACTGAGTGAAAATTATTATTTTTCCTTCCTACTCTCCACAGATTCAAGAGTTGGAACATCAGGCGGATCGTAGATTCGCAGGAGCATCAATTGCCTTACGAGTCATGGAGTAGGTTATTCTACTTTGAAAAAACACTACTACTTATTAATATCATTTAAGCAGGGCTGGGATTATGGATTTCTTATTTAAATGGTTTGAATAATTTTTAAAACACTTGGTGATAGACTACATCATGAACATTATGGTTTATTGTAGGGTAATTGGTTGAGACCTCTTCCCTATGTAAGAAGAAATTTTGTTATATTTAAGTGACCTACCTGAATTATAGTTCATGTTCTCGTATGATTGTGGTGATGAGTTGAAAAACATAAGTTATGGTCAGTTGATAAATTTCATAGAATTTTAAGAAAAACCCTTATTCAAGAATGTTTATGTGGCACTTTAGGGGGAGAGAGTAGATTATTTAGAGGAAGTAATCCCGATGAACTCTCTCTCAATGTGTTAATTGACACTTTTCAAAAAAAATATCTGAAGAAATCATAACTCTTTTTTTTAACGGACTGAGCTTGGGGTCCAGTGGACCGGGTTCAGGTCAGGGACCCTAGGGTCGGGTCGTTACAGTTGGTATCAGAGCCCAGGCTTTAGACTTACTGAGCTTGGGTTATGTGAGTCTTTTATGCTTATGGTGTTTCTCACGCTTCAAATTTCTAGTAACTATGTGTGTATAGTTACTAAAAACTTTATTATAAAAAATGTAATAGTCTCTTCTCTTCTGAAGGAGAGAGAGATATAGGCGAAGAAAAAATGGCGAGAGGACAAAGGAATGTGACGGAAGCGCATAAGGCAAATTCAACCGTGAACCGAACGGAGGTGAACCAACCTCAAGAGGAATCGCGGGATCGCACTCAAAGACTGAAGAACAACATGGATAAAGTTGTGGAAGCTCTGGGAAGAATTACTAACAACATAGAGACAACTCAACAGCAATAACCATGGCAACCACCTCAGTCACAATCTCATCATAGAGTTAACCTGTTGAAGGAATTCAAAGGATTGCATCCGATGGAATTCACGGGAAGAGAGGACCCATCGAAGCAGAAGAATGGCTGCAAAGCATCACTAAGAAATTCACGACTCTGGGAATGGCGGAGGAACATTAAGTGCGATTGGCAGTTTACCTATCTAAAGGAGAGGCTGAACACTGGTGGGGGTCAATCACATGGACTCAGGATGTGGAAAATCTAACATGGGGAGAATTTGAAGAAATTTTCTTGCAGCAATACATTTTAGAAACTGCACGTGCACAAAAGAGCATGTAATTCATGAATCTGGTTCAAGGAGACATGACTGTCACCTAGTATGAGAAGAAATTCACTGAACTGTCTCGATATGCCCCACATGAGATCGCCACAGAGTTACTCAAGACTCCTAAATTTTAGGGAGGATTGAAGGCGGTAATTAGAGGGAAAGTGGTTCCATTTTGCCGCGACACCTATACTCGGGTTGTTGACACAACATTAGTCGTGGAAGCAGAATGGGTCAACAACCAGAGAGAAAAAGAACGAAGTAGCCAGAGGAAAAAGCATAAGCCAAACCCCAGACAAGCTCAACGGGTACATCACTAGCAAGGTAATAGACAACAACCAACAGGCAACAATGAACGGATGTGTTATCATTGTGGCCAGAGGGGCACATCGTAAGGAACTATCCACAGCAACCACGGAGACAGGATGGAAGACAGAATCATCAGAATCAGGGACAAGCGCCATATCATCGACCTCAAAGTCAACAACAGAATTAGCAGCACAATCGCCCATATAATGGTCAAGGTTGACCACAGCATCAAGCAAAGAACAATGCACCGCCATAGCAACTAAAGCCACAGGAGGCACCGCGAGTGCAAGGCCATGTCAACCATCTAGCACCTCTTGAGGTGAAAGTTGAAGTCGCCGCTATTGAAGGTATATTCCTGATCTATAGCTCTTGGGCTAAAATACTTTTTGATTCTGGTGCACCGTATTCTTTTATATCTGTACATTTTGCTGTAACCCTTGGGTTAGAAGTTACACCTTTGGGGTATTCGTTGCATATAGCATCCCCTCTAGGGCAAACTATTGTTTTAAATAAAGTCTGCATGAATTGTCCTATTATTTTAGATGATCATGAACTAGTAGTAGACCTTATTGTCATGAAAATGACGGAGTATGATATAATCTTGGGAATGGACTAGTTGTCTTCCTACAATTTCAACTGGATTGTCTTAATAGGAAAGTCACTTTCACCACTCCAGAGGGACACAGGTTATCCGTCCATGGAGATAAAGAGAAGATCATCGATCCACTCAGAATTGGGATGATTAGGCAACGCCTCACTAATTAGTATAGAGCCCTATTAGCATTTCTGGAAGAGATAAATGTTCCAGCACCGGCAAGGGTTAGTATTCCGGTAGTCGATAACTATGAATATGTATTCCCGGAAGAACTTCTAAGATTACCTCCTCACAGAGAGATCGAGTTCGAGATAGAATTCTAGCCAGGTACGAAGGAGATTTCCATTCCGCCCTATTGAATGGCACCTCAATAACTCAAGGAGTTAGACAAGCAACTTCGAGAATTACAACAACTGGGGTTCATTAGACCCAGCGCATCACTATGGGGAGCACCAGTGTTGTTCGTAAAGAAGAAAGACAGATCGATGAGATTATGTCTAGATTACCGTCAGCTTAATAAGGTGACCATCAAAAATAGATATCCTCTGCCGAGGATTGATGATCTCTTCGATCAACTGAAAGGAGCCAAGCACTTTTCAAAAATAGATCTGCGATCGGGCTACCACTAGCTCAGAATTAGGGAGAAAGATATCAAGAAGACAGCATTCAGGATCTGCTATGGTCATTTTGAGTTCTTAGTAATCCCTTTCGTGTTAACTAATGCACCGGTGACGTTCATAGACCTAATGAAAAGAGTGTTTCGGCCCTACTTGGATCATTTTGTGGGTTGATGATATACTGGTGTACTCGAAGACTGTGGAGGAACATAAAGAACATCTGAAAATAGTTCTACAGACTCTCAGAGAGCATCAACTCTATACAAAGAAGAGTAAATGTAGCTTTTGGATGGCCGAAGTTCTATTTCTGGGGCACGTCATATCGGAATAGGGTATGGCGGTGGACTCCAATAAAATAGCAGTGGTGGTCGGATGGGAGAGACCCAGGAATGTCCATAAAATCCGAAGTTTCTTGGGCTTGGCAGGTTATTACTGGAGGTTTGTGGAAAACTTTTCTAGAATAGCAGCTCCACTGACGAAGCTGACAAGGAAATGATTCAAATTCAAGTGGAACCCTGAGTGCGAAAAATCATTCGAGGAATTAAAGACAAGGTTAACAACTGCTCCAGTCCTGGCGACCCCTGAGGTAGGAATCGGTTATACAGTATACTATGATGCGTCACGAGAAAGACTGGGAGGAGTCCTTATGCAGAAAGGAAAGGTCGTAGCATATGCATCGCGATAACTAAAGAACCACGAGAAGAACTACGAAACTCATGACCTTGAGTTGGTGGCAGTAGTCTTTGTGTTTAAGTTGTGGAGGCACTACTTGTATGGAGAAAAGTTCGAAGTCTTCTCAGACCACAAACGCATGAAGTACATTTTTACGCAGAAGGAGCTAAACCTCCATCAAAGGAGATGGTTAGAGTTCTTGAAGGACTATGATTTCACTTTGAACTACCATCTAGGGAAGGCTAACATAGTGGCGGATGCTCTGAGCAGAAAGAGTCATGGAACTGTGGCCACTTTCAAGATGCTGGAAACGATAGCCAACTTCGATCTTGAAGTAGTGAGAGGGGCAGCCAAGGCATACCTTGCTCATGTGGTGGCAAAACTGTCATTATAAGGAAAATCTTAGAGGCACAACAACAAGTTGCCTCATTTCTAGAGATTGCGACTCGAATCCGGGCCGAAGATGCGCCAGAGGGATGGACCATGGGAAATAATGGTAGAATCCTATTCAAAGGAAGAATCTGTGTACCCTCCAAGATGAAATCAAAAGGGAAATCTTGTCAATGGCACATGAATCCACCTTTTCCATACACCCAGGGAGTACCGAAATCTATCAAGACCTGAAGAGACAGTTTTGGTGGAAGGGTATGAAGAGGGACGTGGCTTTGTATGTGTCAAAATGCCTGATATGTCAACAAGTGAAGATCAAACTTCAGAGACCAGCAGGACCACTGAAACCACAGGACATTATCGAATAGTAGTGAGATTTCATAAATATAGACTTTGTGAGGGGATTGCCCAAAACCCAACAGAAATATGATAGTATCTGGGTAATTGTGGATCGACTCACGAAGTCTACACATTTTCTTCCCACCAAACAGACAGATACAATAGCGCCACTTAGTGTCCTGTATGTAAAGGAAACATGGCGTACCATTGTACATCGTGTCAGATCAGGATCCGTTGTTTACATCAAAATTCTAGGAGAGTTTCCAGGAGGCTTTGGGTACACAACTCCATCTGGGCATGGCGTATCACTCGCAGACAGACGGACAATCAGAAAGAACTATACAGATTGTAGAAGACATGCTTAGGGCATGTGCGATGGATTTCCAAGGGAGCTGGTGTGATCAGCTACCATTTATTCAGTTTATGTACAATAATAGTTACCAATCGAGCATTGGCATGACACCATCTGAAGCTCTTTACAGGAGGCCATGCAGAACAACTTTATGCTGGGCCGAGGTCAGCGAAAAGAGTGTGATGAGGCTAGATATCATGCAAGGAACCACAGAAATTGTCCGGAAGATCAAGGAAAGACTTGTGACGGCTCAGAACAGATAAAAGGAGTATGCAGACAACTAAAGGAGACAACCTGAATTTCAGGTGGGGGGCATGTATTCCTTAGGGTCAACCCACGACCTGGAATCAAAAGATTTGGTAAGAGAGAAAAATTGTCACCATGCTACATTGGACCATTCAAAATACTCGCACGAGTTGGGGAAGTTGCATATCGACTTGCCTTACCTCCACAACTGACTGGAGTGCATAATGTGTTCAATGTTTCAGTACTCCAAAAATATCATACGGATCCTTCGCATGTTATAGACTGGCAAGAGGTTCAGTTGAGTGAGAATACCACTTATGAGGAGAAGCGCCTACGTGTTTTGGACACAAAAACACAGGAATTCCAGAATAAGACACTCCACTTGGTAAAGATCCAATGGTTGCACTATATCCCTGAAGAGGCAACATGGGAGCTAGAGTCGGCGATTCGAAAAAAATGCCCTGAGTTATTTTCAGGTAACTAATATAACTTTACCTTTTGATGATTTTGAATTTCAGGATGAAATTCTTTTGAGGGGGTGATGATGTAACACCTGGTAATTTATTTTCTTCCTACTGTGAATGGACCAAGATGGGCCCAAGCCCATGGGTCGAGATGAGTCCAGGAGGTGGGACTAAAACTCATGTGTTAATTCCATTGAGGTGAAATTATCGAGTACCTTGCCTACGTACACGTTTTGCATGCATGCATAAATTCGCTTTGCATATGTTTAGATGGTTAACATTAGTAGTTATGTTGAGTTGAAATTATTATTTTATGTGAAATTTGTTGATATCGTTAGTAGTTATTATTTCATGTGAAATTTGTTGATATCATTAGTAGTTATTATTTAATGTAAAATTTGTTGATATCATTAGTAGTCATTATTGAGTTGAAATCATTATTTTATGTGAAAATTTGTTGATCTGATATATATATATATATATATATATATATATGCATGTGAGGATTTAATTCATTGGAAAAAATATTTTTTAGATCACACTAAATATATTGCATGCAAGATGTTAATGACAAAGTGGACCCCATAGGTGGGGGGCGTTAGAGAGAGAGAGAGAGAGAGAGAATCGATCTAATGTCCCTCTCTTAGCACATATATTGTACCTAAAATGACTCTATGCATGCAATAGAGATTCACGTTATATATGTATATATATATATACATATATGTATGTATATTTGGTTAGTACTAATTGATTTAAAAGATATCTATACATATAGGAGGTTTGAAAAACAATCAATTGGAATATCTTCTCCAATTGTTAGCATGTGACCAAAATATCAAGGAATAACTACCAAGTTTAGGATAATATCTAAGTTCGGGAATGAATTCAAAATTTGAATTCATTTGATGAAGACTAATTTTGGTTAGCTCATTTTTAAAATAAAACTAACAATAAAAATAATTCCTTTCTAAGAGAAAAAAATTGCCAATCGTTGGATTCATTTTGGGAGTCAAGATTTGTTAGATGTTCCAAAAATTAGCATATATAGATGCCATAATCGATTTGCACAATAGAGAAACTAATCAAATATAATTCAAACTATTATATCCCCAAAAGCTTACCTAATATCTATATATATGACACCTAAAGTTAGAAAGATTTGTTCACCAAAGTAGAATTAAAGATATGGTGAAAAATACTGGCCTTAGGATCCACTTTTGATGGATATGTGTCAAGTACTAAGTAGCTTGAAACATCAACATTTTATGGTCATGTTATACACATTAGCATAATATTTTGAAATGGAGGAAAATATACCATAGTTAGGTGAAACCCTTGAATAGGAAGGGGGGGAGGTGATTGGGAAGAATTAGTTAAGAAAAAGAAAGAGAAAGAGAAAGAGAGAGAGGAGTTCTGTCACCCCCCGCTCACATGTGTGTCCAATATTGTCCCTGCTTTATCCACCCCCCCGGGGTATAGGGTTTTGTCCTTGGTAGGAGCCCAGAGAGCTCCCCCAAGAGGCCTCAGACACAATGTAAGGCAGTTCGTAACCTCATAGCCCAGGCTCTGGACACTCTCCTAGGCGATGTGGGACTAATACAACCTCCCACCACCCCATAGGATGAGCCGTCCTCAGCTCTGATACCATAATTGTCACGCCCCGCTCACTCGTGTGCCCAATATTGTCCCTGCTTTATCCACCCCCCGGGGTACAGGGTTTTGTACTTAGGTGGTGGATAAAGCAGGGACAATATTGGGCACACGTGTGAGCGGGTAAGTCTAGCATTTAATAATGAGTTTTTATTCGGAGCATAATTTGAAGAATCGAACCGTACAATTGGGTAGATCTCAAAAAGTTATTCAATTTCGACTATTCACGCGCGAAAATCGGACACTAATTGATCCCAAATCAAGGCCCGGAACACGATTTGGATTGGTACCGAAGGTACCCGCAATTTTGACTTTGATTTTGACCATTAAACTTTATCAAATTGTGTATATATACTATATATATATATTGGTATGTATTTGGTGATGTATTAAAGAGTAATTTTATAAACCTTCCTATTATACACACATAATTCAGTGTATTCACTTACACCTTAGTATAACCTATATAGTTAACTATTTTTTTTTAACTTTAAAGTTTTTTTTTAATATATAAAACCCCTTTTTCCAACCGCCCTTTACCTTAAATCTCTCTTATAACAGAGTTGTATCATCAGAGAGAGGTAGGGACGGAAAGAGAAGGAGAAAGAGAGAGAAGGAGAGAAGGAGAGAGAGAAGGAGAGAGAGAGAGAAAGAGGAAGAAGAAGAATTTGTTGACGATGGTCCGACGGGTGGAAATCGTAGGGACCATTTAATTTGTGGATTGAGGTATAATTTGAAACCCTACCTTTTTATTTAATTTTAATTAGACATTTTATGTTGTTAGTCTTAGTTTTCAATTTTAGGGTTGATTTTGTTGATAGTTTAAGATTTGATTAGGCTTTTCAAACCCTTAATTGATGGAATTGATAATTGGGAAGGTTGATTTTGACCCAATTTTATTGTTTTAGGTTAGATTGTAGATTCGAAGGTCTAGATTAATTAAAGAGGATATTTAGAGCAAATTGGATTGTAGTCATAAAACCCTTATTTGATTTGATAAGGACCTGGACCCTCGTAGTGACTGTTTAGGTTGGAATTTAGATTCCTATGCTATTCTACATAGAATTAGTATGAATTGAATTGAGTATTGAAAGTGGATTAAATGTGTTGTTTTCAGTTGGGAGTGTGTACTAATACCAGTACACTAATTGGAGGAAATTAGTGCGGTAAAGAGAGCCTTGCGGGATTTGAGGTAGGAACTTATAAATACTTTCTT
>MVGT01002375.1:0-26337 GCA_002174775.1 Macleaya cordata
AGAGAGAAGTTTCTCTCTGCTCTTGTTATACTTAGGGCGGTGGATTTTTTTTTTTAAAGAAAAGTTTAAACTTAGTAAAGATAGCTATAAGGAAATATGCCCATCTCTTGTTATACTTAGGGCAGTGGATTGTTATACACAAATTTTGTACACACCATATACAAAGGTGGGTTTATGGGTAAATTTTGGCGGATCGGACAACGGGAATGGGTTGTGGGTCTGTTTACTATTTATTTTAAGTCATTGATCTCGAAAACTTGGTCAAAATCACGTAAAAAAACGCGGGTACCTTCGGTGCCAATCCAAATTGTGTTCCGGGCCTTCTTTTGGGATCATTCGGTGTCCGATTTTCGCGCATGAATAGTCAAAATTCGATAACTTTTCGAGATCTAACCATTTATACGGTTCGATTCTTAAAATTACCCTCTGATCGAAAACTCATTTATTTAATTTAAAGTTTAATTATTTAAACACTAAGCTTAATTATTTTAATAATTAATTGGTTTTACGGTCAAATCGTTGGATTAGACTCTAATTGACTCGGAATGACAATGACTGGTCAACTAAATTATTTTGGGTAGTTACACGCATATACCATTGAAGGGGCGATTCGTGGAGCTGGGTCGTGGAGAAAGACCGGTCGAGTTTGCATGAGGGATTCGTGTTGTCGATGTAAACGGTTGTACGTTTTCTCATAACTCTTAGTGGTAATTTCTGGACTATGTCCCGGAGTTTTTTTCCGTTAGGTTTTTCTCCGTCAACAAAAATCATTTGTGCTGAATGCTTATATGTGTGAATGATTTTTGTGCAAGATTGAAATATTTGATTCTCCCTTAATTCCGCATTCGAGAATCGAATAAGTCAATACTTGTGTGTTTCAATTTCTACTTATTGTGAATTCCTTGAGTATTAATTTTTGAATTGGTAGATATTGATCCCCCTTCCATATACACCTGATTAGTGTTTATTGGTTAAGATCTAAACCTAGGAATAGGTGATTTTTCAATTGGTATCAGAGCATAGTTCACCATTTAGGGCTTTACATCCCGGTAAGATCCTTGTAGTATAATATGGAAGGAAGTTCCGTGAACTGACCTCCATTGTTCAATGGAAGCAATTATGCATATTGGAAAGCACGCATGAGGGCCTTCCTAAGCTCTATAGATGAAAGAGTTTGGATGGCTATAGAAGATGGTTGGTCCCCTCCAACCACGACCGCCAGAATTGATGGCGTTGTTGTGACTATACCTAAACCGAGGGATGAAGGAGACCTTCAACGAGTTCTATGGAAAACTTGGTGACATTATAAACAACACATTTGCCTTAGGAGAGACTATTTCTAACTCTAAGATAGTTCGTAAGGTCTTGAGATCTCTCCCCAAGAGATTTGAACCCAAAGTTACGGCTATTGAGGAGAGTAAAGATATTGATGCTCTTCTACCTGAGGAACTTGCAAGAAATCTCCGGACATTCGAGCCAAACTTCCGCTCTACAAAAGAGTCCGAGAATATAGCTTTCAAGGCCTTCAAGGAAGCTAGTAAGTCGAATGATAAATCCTCCGATGACTCAAGTGATGAGGAAATTGCTATCCTCACAAGGAAATTAATGAAGCACATGAAAAAGAAGAAATGAGATCTCAAGAATTCGACAAGAAGAACTCTTCCTTCTCCAAGTCCAAACCCAATGAAGATAGGTTTGAAAAGAAGAAGGGTGATGAGGTGCAATGCTACAAGTGTCATGGATTTGGACACATGGAAAACATTTGCCCAAATAAGAAGACCTTCGGTGATTCAAAGGGGAAGAAAGCGATGAATGTTACTTTTGATGATTCATCGTCGGAATCCGACTCTTCTCATGATAGTGAAGAAGCAACGACAAGAAACTATGTTGCCTTCACTGCTTCACATGATTCCTCACAGGAGCCAGTAGAGGACGAAGGGATTGTTCAATCTTCATGTGAGGAAGATGAGAGTGAAGATGATCTCCACGAGGAAGAACTGTTTTCAAGAATTTTGGAAAACAGTAAAAGCTTGTTAAAGGATAACAATGAGCTCAAACTGAAGATTTCAAGTCTTGAGACTGAGAAGAATGATCTAATTCTTCAAGTGGAAGAAGCCTCCAAGAGAGAGGTGGAAGGCAATGAGATTCTTGAAGGGAAAGAAAAAGAAATCAAGTTTCGAAAGAATAAACTTGTGGTGGCAAATGAGAGAGTCACATCTCTCCTTGATGAGATGAAGTGAGTGAAGGAAGAGTTGAAAGAGTCTAAAGAGATGCTCATAAAGTTCAATCACGGATCGAATAATCTTGTGTCAATGTTGAAAAGATCGAAGAATTCGGGTGATAAAAAGGGACTCGGGTTTGATCCAAGTAAGGTTGCTAGCACGTCAATGTCAACGACCTTTGTGAAAGCTAAGACTCCTCATCCCCTACAAAAGAAAGTTGTTATGTAAACCGACAAATAAGCTACAAAGCAAGTTGGCAAGGAACAAACTCCAAAGACGGTTGCCAAGCCACAAGCCAAGCTAAGAGGCACTAAGAGATTGCCTCAAAGTATCCACACATGCTCATATTGTGGATATCAATGTCACTTGCAAAATACTTGCAAATTCTACTTGGAAGACCTCCACTGAGCGCAAAGAGAAAAGGAGTTGCTCAAGAAATTCAAGCAACTTCAAGGCAAAGCAAAGGTTTTGACTGGAGAGATTGGGAGACTTGCTAATCCCAACAACAGTAGAAAAACACATGGTAAGAGACCGTATGTCAAGAGGCAAGGCAAAAAGACCAAGGTGAAGCAAGCCACCACACCCAAGCCAAAGGTTGAAATCCTGAAGAAGATAGAGAAGTTGGTGTGGGTTAAGAAACGAGTTGACAACATTGAACACCCTTCAACTCAAGGGGGCAAGGCTCCACGTCCCAAATGACATTTGTGGGGATGTAACCATCGGAATCGAATGTGGTAACAAGCTGTAAATACTGTATATTTTGCTTGTCGTCTCAATTAATTTTGAGCCCACCAATGCCTTTGAATCCCTCTCAAGGTGTTTGGTTTTTGGTTACATGGCCATATGGGTTAAAATGGTTTCTTTTGATTATGGTCATTGGTTTCTCTTAGTTCACATGGGTGGTTTCCCTCCGAGAGAAACCCGATTCTTTTGATGAATTTCTTGTGATGGTGCAGAGATTTTCTAAGAAGAATCAAAGTTTTGAATAGGTCAAAGAACCTCAATGATTGTGTCATCTTTGATACATAAGTAGAGCAAAAATCTGTCTATCAATCATTGTCCATGGTTGAGAAAGAATAGTCCTCGGCAGGTTCAAGTTTTTGTTATTCTTGGATGAGTCCTATGCATAATGCTTAGTGTGTGCATACCACTTTGTGTATTCATTGTGTTATGTCCTACCGTTATGCTTCATCATAAATCCTGTTCAACACTCTCACTCCTTCCTTTGCGTTGATTGCATATTTTGTTAAGGAAATTGAGTGGGTGCTCTACTAGTTTGCTTTTTGCAGTTATATGCATTCTAGCCTATGAAGTATGTACTTGTAGAGAAAGTTTCATTGCATATGAAGATATTTTTATATCTACCAAGTATCATACCTTACTTGAGTAAGTCATTACTTGAGTTAGAGTTAGAGTTAATGATGAGACAATGAACTCAAATGTAAGTCCTTACTTGAGGTAGAGTTAGGTTGTATCCTTCGTGCAAACTCACACTTCATCGAAGATCAAAGAGAAAGAACACCATCGGACTCAACTCACCACTAGAACTCACCAACACATTGGTAAGTGACCTTGTTTATCATTCATAGGTGGTTAGAATCCATTAGGACTTAGCCACATAAGCTAGGATGAATTTAGAACCCATTTAGACACATTTTAGAGGCTTTCCTAACTTATGGGTAGGGTGGTATCGATACCCTCTGAAGGTGGTATCGATACTGACCTAGCCTGTAAGTCAGGCTAGGCTGGTATCGATACTACTGTCTGGGGTAGGTATCGATACTACATTGCCAGTATCGATACCAACCTTAGGCAGTATCGATACTAGGCCTCCCTGATGCGGTATTTCAGGGCGGTATCGATACCCACTGAGGGTGGTATCGATACCAAAGCCAGTTCGCAAAACAGGGCCTTTTTCTTACGCGATTTTTGGCCTGGGGTTTTATACCCTTTTGGTCTTTTGACCCAAATAACCTTAGATTTTGCTCCTTCTCTTTATATAGAAGAGAGGCAAACCATTTTAGGTTATGCATCTAAGAAGAAGAGAGTTAGAGAGCTTAGAGTGAGAAACCATTGAGAGACTCCTTGGTAGTCATCTTCTCCAATAGCTAGGGCTTCAAGATCTTAAGAGAGATTAAGCTAACTTCTTCTTGAGAGTTGATTTTGTTCTACTCTCATAGGGCTTTTCATTTTAGCTAGACCTTGCATATCATTCTAGCATGAGAGCCACAAAGTGTTGAAGAACACCAAATCTTCAAACACCATTACAGTCACCGGTAGAGTTCCTGTGAGTTCGTCGGTGAAGTTCCAGCGAGGTACATGCTTGTGGATTCGAGCATACAAGTGCGGGGCTTGGTGGATTCCGAGTTGGAGGCGCACATACCATTGAAGGGGTAATTCGTGGAGTCGGATCGTGGAGAAAGACTGGTCGAGTTTGCATGAGGGATTCGTGTTGTCGATGTAAACGGTTGTAAGTTTTCTCATAACTCTTAGTGGTAATTTCTGGACTAGGTCCTAGGATGTTTTTCCGTTAGGTTTTTCCCCGTCAACAAAAATCATTTGTGTTGAATGCTTATATGTGTGAATGATTTTTGTGCAAGATTAAAATATTTGATTCTTCCTTAATTCCGCATTCGAGAATCGAATAAGTCAATACTTGTGTGTTTCAATTTCTACTTATTGTGAATTCATTGAGTATTAAGTTTTGAATTGGTAGATATTGATCCCCCTTACATATACACCTGATTAGTATTTATTGGTTAAGATCTAAACCTAGGAATAGGTGATTTTTCAAAGGTAGTGATCATTCGTTATGATTAATTCGATTATATTGTGCAAATATTAATTAAACATATATTGTTTCATTAGGTAAATTTTACTTGGTGGATTGTGATTTTCCAAACCGACAACAATTCTTAGCTCCGTTCCGTGGTGTCCATTATCATCTTCAAGATTTTTTTGGTGAAGGTTGTCATCCAGAAAAGGCAGTAGAGTTATTCAACCTTCGTCATGCTTCTTTGAGGAATGTAATTAAGAGGATATTTGGTATATTTAAATCTCGTTTTGCAATCTTCAAGTCAGCACCTCCATTCTCGTATAGGATACAAGCAGAGATAGTGTTGACCTGTGCAGGACTACACAACTTCCTACGTAAAGAATGCCGTTCTGATGAATTTCCTATGGAACAAGATGACGACGCTTCATCATCAACAATTTTACCAGTTGATCCTAGAGATGATGTTGAACCGGTTATCTAAACTCAAGATCAACAACGTATATAAGCTAATCAATGGCGAGATAGTATAGCTGCTACTATGTGGAATGATGTTAGAGAAAATGGCAATAATAGGGATCTCTAGAATCATAACAAATGGCATGTTTTGGTTTATGTTTCTATTGATACATGTTTTGTTGGATGTGTATTTTGTGTGGTTTATCTAATTGAACTTGATTATTGGAACTTATCTATTTTATGTTCATATTCAATATGCCTCAAGAGTCCATAAAACTTTATGAAGTCTCTCAAAATCCACCATTTAAAAAAAAAAAAAATACTACAACTGTAAATCATCTAGATTCTCCAAAAGTCAGTAAAAATCCATGGATTTTGCTATTACAAATCATCAAGAGTCTGCAAGACTCTGCAGCAGGAGTCTCTCAGAATCCGCCAAAGTCCATCACTTTAAAGAGTCCGTGAAAGTCTAAATTGAATACCCCCCCTGTTAGTATAACCACAGTCATTCACCTCGTCCAGTTTTAAAGTAAAAAGCTATCAAAATCATTTTGGGTGAGATTATATCAAGGCTAATACTAAAGCTACAACAAGTTCTACATCAAAACTTACATCAAGGCTCTTTTTCATTTTAAATTGAGCATAAATCACTAGGGTGGATAGAAATCAGACATCCACCGTCAAATGTGCTGTAGGTTTAGGGTTTTCCTAATATATCAAAGGGTAAGTTAAGATTCATGGTTAGGTTAGTGGGCTTGTAAGAGTGGCACATGGTATTTTGGTATTCAGATATTCCAATAAAGCTGGTGTGAAGTGCTTTTTTTTTCCTTATGAAAACACCCTATCTTCATGTCATTCTATTATGTGGATCACATGTTCCTCGCACTACTTGTTCCCCACTAGTTGAGGAGAAGATCCGTTTTAATTGGGAATAAAGTACTTCCTTTCTCACGTGCGTTGTACCCTCCTTCATTTTATCTTTTTTTCTTACTCAATTTTATTTTGAAATAAAATCAGATCAACCTAACAAATCCTTTCCAAAGAATTTATTATATTATTTCATGCAGTGCCACACATCCAATTCTTTTTTTATTGGTAAACATCTATCCAGATCGACCAAAAGACTATTTTACCCTTTTTCAGACTTTTGCCGAATTAGTTCATAATTTTTAAGCAAAATAGTGAAAAGATCAATAAAAGCTAAAACAAACAAAGAAAAAAATACCTATCTAAATACATCTGCGTCCTAATTTCACAAGCTCGAGCTTAAAACTGTGTTTGTGAGCCGAAGTGAATAACCCTTAATTATTCATGCCCTTCGTACGTAGGAGGTATGTAAGTGAACATACAAGGACTATTCAGTTCTCGCTTACAAAAAAATTAAAGCACGGACTTGTTAAATTATTTTCCAATACATTTTTAAGCATTTTTAGATTTAATATGATCATAATATAGCATGTATTAAGGACAAATAGGCTTCGGAGCCAAACTTCTGAAAGGTAATTTCAGATATTTCCATGTAAACAAAACGTTGTACCTTCTTATTTGGATTCCCCAAACTATGACAGTCCGCAAACCCATTTTTGAAAGGCCTTTAGTTTTGCAAATATAGGGTAAAGGGACATAGGGATGCCATAGGTCCATCTACACATCTGGGGTCAAGCTCCCATGAGCACATTGAACTGTCTGTCTGAAGGCCCTCAGTGAAAGCACAGCTAGTTTAAAAGAGTAGTCTACGCGTACAATGTCCTACAAAAATCCATACAGAAGTGCAAATTTAACGATGGACGTGCAAGATTTGGAAAGTGTGCAATTCACAACGAACCTTGAAATTCACACATCCATTGTCTCTTTTTTTTTTTTGATGAGGTACTAATGCCCAAGTTACAACAAGGCTTAGATACACCACAAGGAGTGATGCTAGAATGCACGCACTTTTTGGGGGATTTACATCCCTCCCTGAGGTGTACGGTGGTCTATGCCTTGAAGTTTGGGAAAGACGAAACTCGAGGATGTGATTCAAATCACGAGGGGATAATAGCCTTACGATGGGTTTGGGGGAAGAGAATCCCCCAAAATGTGCGTACGTTTTAGCATTTTCCCACCACAAGAGGTGTGTGAGAAGCACATAAACTGCCTTTAACATCATCTCTGATAGAGGTCGCCATCAACGGACAGACAAAGCTGAGGGCACCAATAACAGGTGCAGGAAAGGGCACCCACCAACGGATGCAGGAAAGGGCACCACCAACGGGTGCAGGAAAGGGCACCACTAACGGAGGCAAGTAAGGGCACCACCAGCGGACGCATCAACTTTATTTAGAAGTACCTACACATATATACATAAGGAACTGCATGGGCCTTTACTCAATGGTAATACCACAACAAAAGAGTTTCGAACCCAAGACCTCCAAGTTATAAGGAGGGATGCCAACCACCTGAACAAGTGGTTGCTGGCTCCATTGTACATTTAATGTAAGGTTTGCTCTACAAAAGATTTTTTGAGTTTAAGGCCTTGCTTGGTACACCGTGAATATTCGCAAATGCGAAAATTCATGGTTTATCATGTGTTTGTAGATGATTGATAAGGGCATCTAATAACAAATATTTGGTAGGATTTGCAATGAGCTTACAAAATAAACAATTTGAATTTCTTTTTTAATTTATAGAATTTTAATTAGCATCTATAAGAACAGTGAATTTTCGCATTTGCGAATATTCACGATGTACCACGCAGGGCCTAAAATAAGTTGACGTGACCCTTTCATAATTGAAATCAAGTGTAGGAATGTCTCGTCAAAACTTGCCGTCATAAGATCCTACACATGTTTATTCATATAATGCCATTTGTCATTGCTATAATTGAGAGCCCACATAAGAATCTCCATTTTAGATGCTCTATTGAAGGGGTCTAAATGGAGATGATCCAAGAACTTGTTTTCGACGAGTATGTTCTCCTTATAATGTAGACCATCAAATTGAAAAATCATCCTCGAAACGTGGAGAAATGTCCCAACCTCGAAACGCCTTCGGAGCGTCTATATATGTGTACATGTATATAGTTCAAAAAACTTAAAATTTTAATTATTTTTTAACTACATTAAAAAATTTTAAACAATGTATTTTTTATGAAGTTGATCTACATAGTGAGAGATCATCCTCACAAGAAATCTCCTCTTAAACATCACCATAGAGGCCCACAATTTGATGTAAGCAGAGTGTATGAATAAACTGGGTGTACAATAATACCATGTAAAAACTTTGGGTTTTATATGGTCAAAGCCCAAAGGGGTGAAATTGATAAGAGATGACACATGACATCAATCAAACTTAAGAGACTCAAGACGTTTATGAGTTTAAAAGTATGGGAGAAGTTTAATCACATCCCATTTAATTAGTCCCACATCGATTGGTAAGTACGAAGTCTCAACCTAAGTAACCAGAGCGTAGAGCAGGAGCGGGCGAGAGCAGGAGTGGAAGCGGGAGCGTCGGAGCGCCAAATTTAATTTGACCTATAGTTCGGAGCGCCTTCGAAGCGCCTGTGTATATGAGTTAGGATCCAATCAATTCATACAATTTAAGTGGTTATAAGATTTTTGTGGATTCAACATGAAGATGATCTAAGGAGTGATTATTTTTTATAGGAATGATCTCCTCACCATTTAGATCATCCTCATAAAAAATCATACTATTCTAAAGCTTCTAACACCTTCAAATAATATCCAATGTGTCCTATAATGTAGACCGCTAGATTTAGGTACAATTAAAGGCAGCGATCCATTGCACGTGTCAAGACGATGAAGTAGACAACCAACATTTCCCATAAAAGTACTACACAGTAACACAGGTTACACAGCTGCCTAAAATATTGAGTATTTTGACACGCGTACGTCTTCATTCCTTGTGGATGGTACAAAGTGTGTGTTGACTGTTGAACGTTTTTAATGCTGAAGTCTTTAAAATGTGTTAATGAACTTCAATTCGCGGTTTCCAAACTGGGAGGGCGGTTTACAAATTCTGGGAGCGCAATCCCAACGCGAATCCGCTCCCAAACAGTAAAATCGCGGATTGGAAGCAGGAGCGTCCAACAGTTTGGACAAATCTGGTTACTAAAGGTCTCAACCTTGTAACCTTTATATAAGTAATTCATGGAGAAGAAGGTTTAGTGATAACTGATTTAGTCCCACATCTGTCGATAAGTACTAACTCCAACCTCATGGGGAGTATCTAATGATCAAGCTTTGTAACTTTGGGAGCGTCCCAGATTTGCGGTTCCAGAAATGTCAAATCGCGGATCCGTGGTAAATCTGCTCCAAAAACGCCAATCCACAATTTAGGAGCAAGAGCATCCCCCTCAAGTAACCTTTCTGGTCACGAAGGTTAAAATGGATTGATAGAAGTGTGATAAGTCAGTGCAATCTTCCTCTAAACAAAATCTACTCTCTTTCCATGTAGAAGCAAATCCTTCCAAACCCAACTTCCAGACCAGCACCTCTTAGTGCTTGAAAAATGGATTATCATGAACTCGGCGAGTATTATCAGGTAACCAATTAGTCAATTAAACAATACTTGGCTACATCCAGAACTAATTCTGGTCCAGGTTTTTAGTGCCTAAAACAATTCAGAACCTAACCGGACCTTAGTAACCAGAGCGCGGAGCGGGAGCGGGAGCGGGAGCGGGAGCGGGAGCGTCGGAGCGCCAAATTTAAAAATGCTTAAGGCTCAGAGCGCCTTCGGAGCGCCAAACTTACTCGCACGTAGTTGAAGTTTTAATTGACTACCATTGATTAGATTATGAATAACTAGATCATTAAATAAATTTTTATTAACAAAATCATTGAATAGTTAGTAAAATAATTTTTAAATTTTATTAAGTATTTTTTGTAATAATATTCTATTTTTAAAAAAATATTATTTTTTCGTATTTGTTAATTATAAAGTATACTATATATATAATAACTAAAATTTATTGTTTCTCATATTAATTATATTTTATTATGGAAAAAATGAATTTTTACTGTCCAAAAAAGTAAGTGAGAAACACAACCATATAACGTGTGCTTTAAGGGCACTTAATAAGGTTATTTTTGAACAAANAGATGTCCACCAAAAATCAGCTCAATCAGAGATATCTAACCCTCCAAACAAATCACTTTAAATGCCAGCCATTCATTCACACTATAAAGTCTAAATTACGTGTTTGTAGTGATATAAGTCTCCGATTGAGCTATTTTTTTTTAAAATATGATCCAAATAGTATAAATAACATACATGCAAAAAAATTAGTCCATTTGGACAAACTTAACCAAAAAAAAAATAGACATTTTGTTGATTAGGCGCTCCCAAAACTGGAACCGCGCTCCGAAAAATCACGAACCGCGCTCCGAAAATTCTCGAACCGCGGATCGAAAATTCTCGAACCGCGGATCGAAGGCGCTCCCGCTCCCAAAACGCGAAAACGCGGTTTGGGAGCGGGAGCGCCAGCATACTTGGGCGTTTTTGGTTACTAAGAACCGGACTTGAACTGAGATCCATATGGTACCACGTACGTCAATTTTCTTCCACAGAACATCGTTCTATCAAATACTTCTTATTTATTACAAAAGATAGGTACCTGACAGCAACCTGGAACCAAAACGATAAGAGCCAGAAAGTTTGCTACATAATAGGTTCCATTTCTGAGTTCTGTAAAAGAACCAGAATCTATACTACACCTGAGAAGAGCAACTCCAATTCAACATCCTGCTGTTACATGTCAATTGCGGGTGACAAAATGAAAGTAATATTTCCATGCTTAAACAGACTTTCAATTGAGGTACTACTACAGCTTATGCATATACCAAACCAATGAATCATGAGTCTACAGAAATTTCTCCACCTTTTGGTTGAGGTTGTACAAAAGTCAGATCTACAGTGCAGAAGATATCATCCTTCAAGAACAATTTGAAAACTACCAAACACTGAAAGGTTTTAAACGTAACTAGACGGAAGAGAATAGAACATGAAGGATGAGATTAGAACATGAAAGCAGACGCAACAAAAAGGTAATCATGTGATAGAATGTTGTAGTACTGTGTTATGATTGTGGATCAAATGGATAGTCCCACGTTGGACAAGGAGGTTTCCAACATGAAGTTTATAAGTAGAGGATCTCTCTCTACTAGCACCAATGCCTCTTGAGATAAAACCCCAAACCCTAGGCCAATCTGGTGGTTAAATTTGGGACAATATAGGTGCTAGGTGAAGGTTTGGGTCGAACAGTTTGGCTGGGTGTACCGGCACATCTTATGTTGCAGAATTAAAAGTCTAGGGGTGGAGTAAGCACGAGTGCCGTACTCCAAGTACACCACAATGCCTCTAAGCGGAGTTGCAAATGCCCCGTAATGGATGTACTACCTCAAGATGTTGCAGCAACGAGTTGGATGACCAATTTAGCATATAGATAACCTGTGACGATAATGGTCGGTCAAATTTGATTCAAGGTGAAGATTGTTAGGAATACTGGACCAAATGGATAGTCCCACACCAGCTGAGTAACCACCCAACACAAGCTTAGAGATCTCTCTAGCAACAGCCCTTTGAGATAAACAGCACAACCAAGCCGAAGCAGGCAAAATGCCTAAATCTCAAATGAGAACTCATAGGAAAAGAACAGATATGACAGTGCAATTTCGACAAAAGTTTCTCCCTAATCAAAATCAGACCAGATCAGTCAATCAGAATAATATCACGTAAATAAAAACCCATCTACCAATATGTATTGTATATTTTTTATAGTAAAGACCCTAGGTGAAAAAAAGAAAGGGGAAAGGGTCAAAAGAGGAGATGCATAAGAAATGGCGATGAATCTCATGACAGTTTCGACAATTCAGGCAAATAAAAAAAACCCAAACTGCAGTACAACTATCTCCAGCCTAATTCTTATTATGACCTAACCATAGCCAAGATTTAAAATCTCATTTTGACCGAATATCAACACATATCGAAATGAAGCAACACTGCTTCGTTCCGATCCCCACCAAAACTGAAACAAAATATTCAAAATTCCGAACTGTTGTTGAGTGTGTCTGCTCCCTGCTAGACCCATAGACCCTTATTATATGTATCCCTACACCTCCCTCTTAACAGTTTGGGATTTTAAAAGTAAATGGTAATCATGGTAACAAAGCTGAGGTCAGGGATTATCCAATGTAGCGCTGAGGGGGAGTGTTGTTGTGTGAAGCATCCCTGTTAAACCCATTGACCCATGTTATATGTATTACTACGCCTCCCTCTAACCAATCAATATTTTAAAGTGGTTATAACATTGTAGCAGTCTGAAGTCTTTGGAGCACATGGGTTAACCATAATGCTGAGGGGGAGTTTTGTTCGAGTGTGTCTATTCCCTGTTTGACCCATGGATCCGTGTTATCTGTATAGTTACACTTCCCTCGCACAGTTTGGGCTTTCAGAGTAAGTGGTTATTGACATGGTACCAGAGCTAGTCTCTGGAGGTCGTGGGTTCAAGTGGTATTGTTGAATATTAGAGCTAGAAACCACTAGGGGGTGGTATTGTGTGTGTCTATTACCTGTTAGACCAATACGCTCGTGGTATTGTTGAATATTACTATGGATTTTAAAGCAATTGGTTATTAATTTGAACCATGACCATAACCCCAGCCACTTAACATTAAACCACAAGCCTAACCATGATCCTAAAAGATCCTAACATATTGACCATAACACCACACTAATCACCAAACCCTATCCTTCAACAACTAATAGTTACTCAATCCTAATCAATGAACCAATCTTAATCTAGCTGAACCGAGTCACAGAAAGAAAGAAAAGGGGAAGTGAGCCCAAGTCCAAAACCTGGTTGGTTTCTGTAATCAGAGAAAGGAATGACCGAACAATAGTCGACCTCCAGAGAGAAGGGTGAACATCAGGTTGTGCTTGAAGGAGTCCACGTAGCAGCCCTATTTCTATATTTAGAGAGTGTGTAACTATCCTATCGAGAGAGAGAGAGAGAGAGAGAGAGAGAGAGATAAGCTCCTCATTCCTCAAGATTAATGAACACCTCTAATCCAATCAGAGAGTACGTACTACTTCCACTTGACCAAATGCAGCAAGCTGGCACAAAATACAAATTTTTTTTATCAGTTGGCACGAGATATTATCCCATAAAGTTCACAAATTATGAGCAGAAGTGAATTAATTAAGGTCATCACTGAGCAAGCATTCGAAAACGAAGATCATTTTATAGAGCACACAAAAATGGAAATGTGATGGGATACACGAGCAATAGATAAGGAGTCGCTGACCAAATGCAGCAAGCTGGCACAAAATACATTTTTTTTGATCGGTTGGCATGAGATATTATCCCATGAAGTTCACAAATTATGAGCAGAGGTGAATTAAGTTAAGGTCGTCACTGAGCAAACATTCGAAAACGAAGATCATTTTAAAGAGCACATAAAAATGGAAATGTGATGATCCACACACGAGCAGTAGATAAGGAGGTATAGAAACAACGCAGGGAAGAAAGAGCCTATTAAGTTCTAACATACGCGCAGATGAAGAACAGAGACAGCAACATAGAGGCCTAGATTACCAAACCTAAGCCAGCTGAATCCGACTACAAGATCTTGAATGCCTAATCGAGGAAATAGATGTAACTTCCAGTATAGAAATCCTAGGAACATGGTCTCTGTCTCCGGGAGAAAACCTAAAGGAACTCCTATAGTTGAAACCTCGCGCAAAGCAAAGCTCCGAATTTAAAGAAGAGATCACCTTCAAGTACCATGGAAGCATTCTCAAAGATCATGTAGCCATTATGAATGCTTGAATCAAGTTCTCAGCAGCGCGCTTCTCCTCAGGAGTGCCTGATATATGAGCCACACGATCACCACGGGAAGATTTCGAGTCAAGAATCTCTACAATTGCTCCGGATATCTGGCTCAAAACAAGCAGGCATAATCATATGACTAGATCAACAGATAAAAGAGAAATCACAACAGAAACACTTTATGTATTAGAGATTAAATAGAGGGAATACAACAAAAATGGACAACAACAACCAGCAATGATAGTATTCTTTTTGTAACTTTCCATACTAGTCAGTAAATACTAGTAAAGACTTGAGAAAAACCATTAGTAAGTAGCCAATTTGGATGAAGACCACATAACATGTTATGTCGTGAAAAAGATAACTAGAACTATCAGAAGCATTAAAAACGCAAAGCCCAGACTAAATCCACCTACAAAAGAATGTATTATTCTCCTACACAGTGAACAAACACCACAGCTACGGAATGGTCATCAGTCAACTACATTGTACACATGAAGGGGGCTGAAACCAACAATGGTAGCTTGTCTATGATCATTATCGTTATCATCATCTATGCCTAGCACCAAAACTGACAACAGAACTTAGATCATTTTTGTAATTGAACTACATCTTGAGTCATATGACTCATATCCTCACTCGGCAAGTTTATTTAGATTTTACTACATCCATCATGTCTTGTACAGTATCCCTCACCTCTGGCCTTTATAATACCTTCAACTTGCACCAAAGCTCTCCATACTGACGCTGTCATTGGTCTTAGTTTCATATGCCCAAATGGGCCAAATCATCTAAATCGAATATCATATTTTTAGTTCTATTGGAGCTATTCCTCTATTCTCTTAACGTACAATTACATGCTTTTGCCTCTCTTACTCTTACTGTAACCAGTTATCCATTCAATGTGATAACTTGTTTTTATGGCCATGAGGAATATATTGAAGTGTCAAGAAAAGAGAAATAAAGTTATGTAATGTTTGGCTACCGGGAAATCTCGGACCCGGACAGAGAAAACCCAAGAAACTTGTTTGTTTCGCACATTTTCCGCAAAAACTTGGGAAAATTAAACCCCGGCATGTGAAAAGCTGGGGAAGGGGAAAACCACCAAATAGGTGTTTTCCCCAAATCCTCGTCAAAACTAACCCAGCAGAGATCGTTTTTTCCCCAACAGAGTGAAAGCTCGACTTTCCCCTTTGTTATCGAACCAGGTACGCTCTCTCTTTCTCTCCTCCTTTTTCTTTCTTCTCTCCTTCGTCTCCATCTAACATGCTCTCTGTCTCGATTTCCTTCGTCCCCCTCTCTCATAATCGCTGTCTTCTCTATCCTCTCTCTCTCTCTCTCTCCTTCCTTTTCCTTCCTCCTCTCCACCGTCTTCTCTCCCACTCTCTTTCAGTCGTATTTTGTGTCTCTCCTTCCTCATCTTTGAACTTGCCTGATTTTTGGATTTTTATGGTAGAAGAAGAAAAACAATCTTGGTTGAGTTTTGGATTTCTAGGGTAGAATAGAAAAAATTATCTGCAACTTGTTTATGAGAGAGGAAGAAAAAAAAAATTGTTCAAAATTTTTCTACAACGTTATTAACAGTGAAATTTTCTAGGGTTTTGCAATTTCATAATATATGTTCTTAATTTTTTTTTCCTTAATTTTTCTGCATATTAGTTTCTTTTTTGCAACTTTATCTGTTCATTTTGTTCTTTTAATCCCATTTTCCTACTTGTGAACTCTACAATTTAATTTCTAGGGTTTTGCAACTTCATGATTTGAACTGCTCCATTAATTTTATTCTTGATATATAATTTGTTTGTGTTAGTGTTTTTTAATGGTTTATGAGATGTTCTATGTGATCTTCAACTGACTTTTTTTTTTGGATTCTGCTGTTCTATTGGAGTATAAAAGATGCATTTGGTCTTATCTTAATTTTGCAATGAAATGAAATGTGATTTGCAACTCTATTGTTCTTAGTAGTAAGTTGTAAGAGCGTGATGTGTGTGATTCAGCTAAGATGCCAAGAGTCAAAATGGTACATCAGTTGTTTGTTGTTTTTCCTTAACTAAAAATTTTAGTTGTTTATATTAAGTTGAAAGAGAACTAGTTTTTTTTCTTTGTTTAACCCTATATTGGATTCAGATTGATGAGAATGTTCAAGGGGAAATCATCGAGCACAGGCCAGGCATCCAAACTTTTGGGATATAATATTTTTTTTCTTATAATTGATGTAATAATGAATGTGAAAAGTTCATAGTTATCTTTATAACCATTATAATTGCATGTATTATCATTATTATCAGCTAATGTAAGATGGTCTCATTTCTTGGTAGCAACTTGTTTTTGAGAGTTATTATCAGCTACTGAACCCTCTGGATTGGATGAATCTGAAAAAAAAAAAATAGTGTCCTTCTCTAGATTGCTAGAGAGGCTTCTTCTCATCTAGATTTCTTTAATCAATGCACCAACAAGTCTCAGCCCACTTTTACTATTTCACCTACAACTATAAGAGCTCAGAACATATCTTGGTCAGCTCCTTCGATAAACTTTTACAATATAAACTTCGATGCCTCTTTTTGTTCCTCATCTGAACTTGCAGGCTTGGGTTACTTATGTTGTGTATACAAGCTCTTTCATGGGAGTCGGAACCTCATCTTGCCTAGCTTTCAGTGTTGATGAGGTGGAGAGCACCGCTGATCTTGCCTAGCATGTTCACTTAGAAGGCGATTCAAAGGGTGTTTTGAATTACATTTTGAACGGGTCAAGTGGAATAGACTAGAGATGCAATCCTACTCTGATGCCATTATCTCTCTCGATAAATATTTTGATCATTTGGAAGACAATGTATTTCAGTTAAATTTTGGTCCTTTACCATTAGACCACCAAAGCTCTTATCCTCTATTAAAAATTGTTGCTTATGTGGCAACTAGCATGGATGTAATTGGACAATGTAAATAAACTTTTGCTCAAAAAATAAAAGAAAAAGAAAAAAAGTCTCTTCACACTTTTGGTTTTATTGTTGTTCTTGAGTCTTGCCATTATCATTGGAAGAGATGGAGTTATTACTTAATCGGATATATATCAATTCAGTTGTTTGAATTCCACATGTCTTCTATATAAATTTTATATGGTTATCAAGTGTGCTTAAGTTTAGTTTACAAAGAAAACTCTGTTGAATTTGAGTCTTGTACGAGGACTAAGTTAGAATTTTACATTATTTAATTTATTTATTAAGATATATAAGCATAAATTTCTATACAAAAGTAAACCTAGGATAGGCAGAGTATCAGACAAACAACATGCAAAGTTAACCCAGTAAAAATACAGTGTCAGACAAACAACATGCAAAGTTAAGCCAGCAAAGATAAAGTGTCAGACAAACAGCTTTTTGGTTAACCAGCGTCAGGGTTTTCTCAGGATGGGTCAGAGAAAATCTAATCCAGGATATTTCAGTGCGGCCAAACAGAGCCTTAGGATCTCATCAATTTAAGATGCAGCAGATATACAGATGACCAGTGGTATGTCACATCCCTCTAGTGTTGACCAATCGAAAAAGTAATTCCATTGGTAGTATTTTTATGAACTTGGGGATAGATACAGTAAAGTAAATTTCATTCATCTGCAAGGGAAAATGATTCGTCCAGGGGGCATATTAGGTTGCAGTTGGATTGACCTTGAGTTTGTGGATTACCAAGGGGTAAATTATGTGGTGCATCCCATAGACACATTAAACACATTTTGAAAAGAATAAATTAAAAGTTCACTGCTTACAATAATAGGAGCTTTACGGCTTATATCAGGTTATAGTTTTGGTGGGTTGCGCATATTGATAATAAAAAAAAAGAAAGAATAATTCCTAAGAGCACTTAGAAAGAAGGGAATTTGAAAACTATTTGTCCAACACCTACATTGTCCAACACTTACATTACGAATGAAGAAGGAAACAGAACCTACCTTCCGAATGTTGACTACGTTTGCTCCACCTCTGCCAAGCACTTTACCGACTGCATTTGCAGGGATCAGCATCTCAAGTGTTGAAGGTGCCAGCAATCTATACAAAGGCATGATTAATAGGACAGTAAAATTTCAATATATTTTATAAGAATACAACTGAATAAACTTCAGTTTCCTGAGTTTAAACACAAACCCTGAATATGGCTTGGACGGATATTTGGAAATTGATCCATAACCATTCTCTCCAGCCTTCGAAAAGGGCAAACCCCAAGAAATGACAAATTAAAAAGATTAGGAAGAAGCAAATTCAATTGAGTATTTCAACAGCAAGAAAATATTCAAGAGAAGCCAAGCACAATAATGTAACAGAACAGTCTGCAACGGAAACATGTTAGGCTACCAATGGGATTTACATCACAACGTCAATCAGGCAACTCAATTACTAAGCCAATGTTCTCATAGAAACATCACCCATCCAATCAGTTGCATCTTTTCCGTTTTTGATGAGCGGTTAGCATAAACAAAATGGCAGGAGATGTAGACAGAGTTTTTATTTACAAAATAAAGGTTGAAAGCATTCAATAAGGTGACATTTAGTCTATGTTATCTTTAACCTTGTCCCATGTTGAGCTTAAAATCTAATCAAATTCTATTTATGACAACAAAATCGTGAAAATACTTATCCTCACGGACCTCACCTCACCAGCATGCCCAGGCTGCTACCAAGATTATCAATTGGGTCACATCTTGGCCTTTTCTAAATGATCCTAAATATCTGAATGGATATGACGAATGGCCCTAGAAAGCATATTAGTTGGTTAGGTTACTCATTAAAGGTTCTATTTCCCAAGAAGATCTCCTTGGTGGAACCCATTTAATAGCTACTCCTGACTGCCTAGAATCGTGCCACTAATTGACAGTGTCAGTAGGAGATCTTTTCCATTCTCTCAGCTGATTGATATTCATCAGGAAAAATAGAATACAACAAATCCAAGAGAAAAAGAACTTTTGTAAAGGCAGCTGCATGTAACCTACCGACAACGAACCATATCCATAGACGCTGCTAGAGGAAAGCGGGCCCAAGCCACCTCCAATATCAACCCTCTGATCATAACTTACAGGAGTAACTGGAGGAATGCTAGGCAAGACTGTAGGTACCGAAAGACTGGCACCACTAGAGTACAAAGAATCAGCAGTATGAGGAGTCTTTTGAGCACCATCTCTATCCTTTAAGGCATCATCTCGAAGCCTTAAAACAATCTGAACAAGTGCATCTCTTACACTACTAACTTCTCCAATCACCTATTCAAGCAGACAAAAGAAAGAGTAAATAAATAAGAAAAATGCCACTTGACCAAATACCAAAAATAGCAGTCACAGACCTCAACGAGTTTATCATTGTCATTGGCACACTTAGGCTTCTTGCCTTTTGAAATACGAACATCAGCTTTAGTTCTCTTCCGTATTTCATTTATAATTGAACCACTCTTTCCAATAATACACCCAATAATCTTAGATGGAACAAGGAAACGGATGCTAACAGTACCACCATCATCGTCATTTATCTTCCCTTGCAGCAGTAGTACAGCTTCAACGGCCATGGACTTGAGATCATCTGGGGACTGCAAGCCAATAAATATTAACATTAGCACTGGAAGAGATCATAGATCACTAAGAAGTCACACTAGTCAAAACTCATCAAGTATCGAGGAGAGCTATGTAGGACGTGAAATGCAAATAAACCAAAGCCAGCAAGATAATCATAACCATTTTTTTTTAAATCTTTGAATGAACCACTAATCAGATGATTTTAACTATATTAGTCATAGATCTTAACAATCCAACCTTGTAAGCTGGTCAAGACCCTGGTAATTTTTACTAGAAACTAAATAGCAGAGACAGACTAAATGGCTTCTGTCACTAAAATCCCCTCCGTTATCTTGAGTAATATTAGTCCAAGGGTACAAAGAAAGAAAAATCCAAACCTCTGTGGAAATGACAGTGATTATGCACTCATCCCGATCCTTCTTGGTATCTTCTACCTCAACACGAGCACCAGTTGCTTGCCTCACACTTTTAATGGAGCTCCCTGACTTGCCAATGACACGCCCAATCTTGTCACAGGGACACAATAATCTTACAATTAATTCCTCGGACTGAGAGGAAGCGCTGTAACCAGAAACGATAGGAAGGCCAGAAGAATACACAGGCCATGTACTCCCTTTATCTGTGTATTTGTGGAGGTCTGGTACATGTGATGTAACACTTAAAATGGAAGCAAGAGATCTAGGGTCTGCTCCAGGATAAAAGCCGCCAGCAGGATAAATAGGGACATCTGATGGGATAATGATGCTTGGGGTAGCTTCAGGTACAGTAGTGTCGAGAGAAATCTCTTCTCTTGGAGAGAATTTGTACATGATTGCAGATACAGCATATAGTGCTTTCTTCACGGCTTCAGCATCACCTGTTATCTATTAGAACAATTACAGCTCCAAAATCAGAATTATTGAAAACAAAACGCATACAAGCATTTGGAGAGAAAGAAGACAAGTGTAATGATTCATATGCATCAAGGGTTAAGACAAGAATGCAAATACACCGTTCTAGTGAACAGTTCTTGAATTGTAGCATATCTAGCTCTAACGTTTTAATGTTTTATGATATGGTACAACTGTCAATCATGTTCTTGTTCATATCAAACATTGAACATGTAATTTCTTAAAGGCACACACTGTAAACAAGCTCAGATATTCACTTATTTAAATTTACGCAACCACAAACAACACACATACACTATGTCTCAACTCAAAAATTTAAGATTGTAATTGTCCTCTTACAATTGATAGCATAAGAATACCCTTCAGTTTTAAGAGAATAAACAGACATTGTGGTAGAAGATAAGCAGGAGTCTTCTGATAGAAGAGAGTTTCAATTAAATATAATCTAGATAAAAAATAAAATAAAATAAAAAAAGAGAGAAAAAGAAATACAAGCACTAACAACAGTAAGAGTTGTATCGATAATTTTTATTTTAAAAAAAATATATATATATTTTATTTTTATTTTGAAAAGAACAGCAGTAAGATTTGTCATGGGCAAAGTAAGCAAGTAATAAATCACTTCAAGAGACCATTCTTCTAAAACCGTAGTTTATGCAGCATCCAAAATTTAAAGTTATTTCAAAATTCCAAGGAATTTCAAGTGTTTCTAGACATCTTCACTTTTGAAATTAACAATGACCTTTTGTGCCATGACATTTACTGCAAACATTGATAAAAAAGATTTTGATGCAAGGATTCTTGAAACAACCCCAACTGCCTAAACACAAGGACAAACCTGTTGACTTCAATGTAAAACTAAAAACAACACCTATCCATTCTGTCTCCTATGGATATTGAAACACACTGGTATAGTAGAAAAAGATTGGTTCAGCCATATATTGTTTATTGCATTTCAAGGTTTCAGATTTTTTATGCTCTAAAATCTTCTAAATGACTCTTAATATGAAGAAACTGGCATTACGTTCAACTTCAAACATAATTAAGACCTCCAATAACAAATTAGAACTTACACTTTACAACCCAATCTTTTTCTCAAAAAAATGGGTTCATTAGACTAAGATTTAAGAATGGTTATTTACCAAAACAAAATTGTCGAAGTCCATTGCGCATGAATGAGTGGGGTCGCTGGCATCCTTGGGGGTAACTTTGATATTTGCTCTACTCTTGTTTCTCAATCTTTTGATAGTAGCACCAGATTTGCCAATTAAATTTGCCGCTTGGCTAGTTGGGACAATAATGTGAACCTCTTCTTTATCTTTCCGTTTCTTGTCAGAATCTCCAACGCTGCTCACTGCATTAGCAATGGCAGCATGTACTTGCAGAAGGGCATCCTGGGCAGGACAGAGAGGCTCCATGTCCTCGTTAATATCATCATTAACCTCTACATTTTCCTTGTCTTTAACGAAGCAATATATTGTTATGACCCTCTCTTTTGCACCAGGAAAGGGATCCACAACCTTTATCTTCGCCCTAGTGTCCTGTCTTATTGCATTTATCACTTTCCCACTCTTACCAATCACACTTCCTATAACACCATCAGGGCAGAGTATACGATAGACGATCAACTCATTATCCTTTGGTTCATCTTTGTTGTCTGTTCGTCTCCTCTGGTATTTGCCATCCCCATCTTGATCCCTGTGGGAGCGGGACCGTTTGCCAGTCAGCCCCATGAGAAACCCACTCCTGAATCCACACAGAACAGTTATACCGCATGTCGATCAGCAAGCCTTTTATGGATGAGTATGTTCAATACCCTTAGATGAATAAACATGAAAAAGAACAAAAATAAAGTAGCTACAGATTACATTTAAAAGGACAAAAATAACAGGGGAATAATGTTTTCCAACTTTTTAATTATTTTCAATCGTGTAATTTTCAGCTGATGGTTCAAATACTTTATCTTGAAAAATAGTCACAGTGTTACAATTCTAAACTACGTTCCGCAGATGTAGCGATAACAAAGGACACACATTGTGTGGATAAGAGATTTGCACTTAAAATTGAAGTATCTGAATAATATAAAGTACCCGTCTTGGAAGTACCCGGGTAAAATAACGAATCAATTTAACAGAAATAACAGTTAATAACATCCATCACAATAGGGTTTTACATGAAACCTATTAATAACCTCTTTCATATTAAGTTTATTATTCATATACATGAAGTAGCAGGGTATGACTGAAGATCATTATGACAACCATTATTAAAAGGATGGTCTAGGCCATCAGGGCTTCGGCCATCGATTCAAATACATAATTCCTCTTCTCCGACTACAGGAATCATTTAACCTAGAAAAATTTGATCTCTCTCACGAAATAAGATAATAAAAGCGAATCACAACAAAGAAGACACAATTTTGTAAGAGAATGAAAAAAAATGAAGAAGAATTATGACAGAACATAGTTACAAAGCTAGGGTTTCAACGAAAGCTTCAGATGCCATGAAGGGTAAGATGCCATTAGAGAAAAAATAAATAAATAAATAAATACTGATTTTCAAACGCCAAGAAGAAGAGGGGAGGAAAAACAAGGCACATAGACGGAAAGAAAACCCTGAACTTAGATATCATCAGAAAGATTGAGAAGCCCAGGGAAGAAAGGATACCTGTAATTGCAGTAGTATTAGCTGGGTGATGCCAATGGAGATACTGGATATGGTGTTTGCGTGGAATAAGAACTTGGGTAAAAAAAGAGGTAAGAAGATCTGGCCGCTAATTCCCTTTGCTATTTGTTGGACTTTGTGGAAGGAAAGAAACAATCGCTTTTATGAAGACAAGGTCGAGGGCGTGGATACCCTAATTTTAAACGTTAAATCCCTAATATATGCTTGGGGTTCTGTTTTGAAATTGTTTGAGGATTGTTTTTTTGAGGACTTGGTTGTAAGATGGGATGTTTTTTTCTCAACATAACATCGATCATCTCTGTATTGTAAGTTTTGTTTTCTTCTTGATGCAATCTCTGCATCCTTTTTAATATACAACCCTTTTTTTCCTCAAAAAAAAAAAGTAGTATTAGTACAAACACCAATTTAGACCTGAAATGAAGCTAAACCTTCTTCAGCCTGAAAAGGCTTTTCTACCACGCAAAGAATATTATTTCTTTTGTTTTTTAGTTATGACTTGAGCCACCTCTATCTCAAACCAAAATAGAATTACCCAATGTTTTAAAAAGCGGACGGGCAGTCGAACGGAAGAAGCTAATGGCTTGGGTCAACTCGGTCGCGTTAACCAATCATACTATCTATACTATATTACTATAGTTGAAGCGTCTAACGTGGCGGCCTTTGATATCCGCGTGGCACTATAATCTTTTAGAGTGCCACGTCATAACTAGTACTCCATGTCACTAAATTAGTAATTACAACATCAAATAGTAATTATTAGCTAAAAACGTTACCAATTATAGACAATTTATAGTACTAATGTCGTTATTACAATAATAGCACCAATTAAAACTCAGGAATTACCGCATCAAATAGGTAAGTTATTATCACTACAAATTATATAGTTCCTTATATAAATACATAATCTATAACACTTATAATTACCACGTAAAGGCTACATCAATTTACCTTCAATTCCCCCAATCAGTGGAATATATAATTACCTCAAATAAGTAACAGATATTTTTCATTATTAATTTTTAATGATCATGAAATTGGTAATAGTTATTACCAAGAGCTTCTATGTCATAAATAATAGCAATATAAGAACCGATTTACAAATATGAAATATGGCTCCATCGTCTAAGACAACCCGGAAAGCTCTGCCACCATGTGAATTCTTCGGCCTCGTACCCATCTAATTTCTATTGTTTTTAATTTTAATTTTTTTTCTTCATTTTTTACTGTAATAGTGTTGAGTTTCATCATGAATCTTTTAGACCTTAAGTTCAAGATAAGTCAAAGGTGTAAAGTCATTCATCACCCAACTTATTGCTTAGTTGTTTCAAGTACTCCCCCAATTAATCAGTCTTCCTCTTTATTTGTTCATATATTGTTGTTCTTCGTTTTGAGGGTAAAATTTTTCCTACATTGTTCTTTCTCATCTATTAATTTTTTTAATTATTTGCTCTATTTGTATATAGGTGTATTTAAGTGTTAGTTTTCACAGATAAAGAAATAATAGTTCCACTTATCTAGATTGTGAGCGATCCTAAATTGATTGGAGTATCCCAAAAATGGTGAAATTGCATTCTTTTGATACCATGGATACACGGGGTTGTATCAATAATTTTTTATTTAATTTTTATAAGCAAAGAAACATGTTTCTTTGAACAAATACGAAGAATAGAATGGTTAACAGTTTGTTACTAACTATCAGATATTTTTTTGGCAAGTTGATTAATTCTATTCACTTTTATACATTTTTTTGTTGTTGAAAAGAATGACAATTTGAAAGAATGCCTATGTAGTTAGATTCAACATATTATAGATGTTAACAAAGAATAAAAAATTATTGCAATATTCTTACCAATAAAAAAAATTGTAATCTTTCTTACTATTTAAAAAATATTATTATAAATTGATGAACAAAATATATTATAGATGTTAACAAAGAATAAAAAATTATTGCAATATTCTTACCAATAAAAAAATTGTAATCTTTCTTACTATTTAAAAAATATTATTATAAATTGATGAACAAAATATATTCTAACAGGTGGCATTGTTTTGAGACATCTTTATGTATAATTTGGGTTCATTTAAATAATTAAATTTTTTTTGTTCAATGAAAATAAAAGTAAATTTTAAGTTTTCATTTATAGTTTTTTTTCAACTATTGATAAAGCCTCTATCTCAAGATTAAGTATTTCTAATTCCTATAACTTTTCGATTTTTTATTAAAATAATTAATGGTTTTTAAAAGATTTTTCTAACAAAACAGATAAATTAAAATCTTTTTATATTTCTAAAAAGTTAGAATGCTCTTTTATTTATTCTCTCTTTCATAATTATTATTTTTTAATTTTATACCGTACCATTAATAGTTAAAAAATTAATTATTATTATATTAATATCAATTTTCTTTCCTAAAACACACATACGGTATTCCTTTCTCTGTCTAAATACACGTAATTTAAGCATTCAATTCCAATAAAACCCCAATTCAAGTTTGTAATATTCTATTTTCCTTTCAATAATCATCATAATGCCTGCTAATAATTCTATATTTATTTTGCAACGTTTCTATTATCTCTCAAGTTTTCTATTTTATATATACTTTTACTAATTGGTTTAGATTTGGTGTACAAAATGTTAGGTTGTGTTGTTGTTACATGCATGCTAGTGTAGATCTCGTTTTTGAGCTTAATGGTGGAAGAATGGTTGAGATGGGCTAATATTTTTGTGTTTAAATGGAAAATCAGCACCTAAATATTGGGGATTTTAGAAATTTTGTGATGTAAATTGGGTTTTTTGAGGAAAATAAATTTTGTTATGCCCTAGAAAATTGTTAGATGGATGGGTTGATGATTTTAGGTGAGAAATATGGGTTTTATGATCAAATCCCTCCATTTTTGATGCATGCAAGTAGAGAATTTATTTTGATGAAATTTT